>VZRF01011526.1:467008-574817 GCA_013396875.1 Vireo altiloquus | reverse complement strand
CGCGGGGCGCCCGCCACTCTGCCGGCAGCTGGCAGCCCCCGCCGCCGCCCGCCCGGCCCCCCAGCACCAGCACCAGCCCAACAAGGTCTACCGGCACCGGCACCGGCAGCGGCAGCAGCGGCATCGCGGGCGGCTCCGGGCCGGGCGGGCAGGGGAGGGCCGGGTCAGGGGGGTTGGAGCGAGGGGCAGGACGGCTCGGAGGCGCTTCGGGCTGCCCCGGAGGCTGCGGGGGACCGGGGGTGGGGGAGAGCGCAGGGAGGCAGAGAGACGGAGGTTCGAAGGAGTAGGGGTGCAAAGGGGCGGGAGGGAGGAGTGGAGGGTGCCAGGGGCAGATGCCCCAAAGGGCTGAGAGCCAAGCAGGCAGGGGTGCGAAGGGGTGAAGACGCAGAGGGGCAGGGGGTGTATGGGGACAGAGATGCGAGGAGCAGAGATGCAAAGGGGAGGGATGGGAAAAGGCAGAGATGCGAAGGGGGCAGAGAGGCAAAGGGGAGGGATGTAAGTGAGAGAGGTGCAAAGGGGGAGGTGAAAAGGGAGGGATACAAAGGGGAGGGATGCAAAGGCAGAGTTGCAAAGAGGAGGAATGCAAAAGGAAGAGGTGGACAGGACGGAGGCTGCAAAGAGGGAACATGTAAAACAGCAGACGTGGGAAAGGCAAGCACACTCCGGGGTGAAGGCAGCTGCTGCCAGACACTCCCTGGACCCGGGATGGGCATTGGTGCCACCCAGGGCTTTGGAAGGTGAAGGTGTGGCTCGTAGGGTGTTGGAAGTGCAAGAGCCCCAGGGGTGCAGGGGGCTGTGCACAGCTTCCCTAGGAGAGAATATCCTGGGAAACTTAAGATGTGTTTGTGTAGAAACTTGTAACCCTGGTCATCCACTTCTCCCACTTCAAATGAGGCTGGAGAAGAACTTGCAAGTGGAGGACAGCAGCTCTTCCTAGCAGCCTGCAGTTGTTTTCCAACACACAACTGGTGAGCAAGGCAAAAGTAAAAAGGCAGGTCTCAATATATTTTGACTTCCCACTTTCATCCTAGAACAGTCTGATGCAGCTTAGGGCTTCTCCAGCTTTTTGGCAGTTGGCCAAAACTGAGGCTCAAAGACTGACCCTCTCCCCACATACAAACTGCTGTGGAGCTTCTCCCAAGGATCCCTGGGGGTCTTGCACCACTCACAGTTTCTTTCTATATCAGTATTCTCCTTTTCCGACATCTGATTTCACTTGGAATAATAGTCAGGAATGGGCATGGGATACTTAAAATCTTTTGGAGCTTTTTTGATATTAATATCACGGAGACACAGTCCCAGTTAAGTATCTCCCTAGCTGTAAAGGTTACTCAAAGTCTGACTAGTTCCTTTAATCTCACCATCCTCCTTTGTGAGGACTAGGAGCTTTTGGAAGCAGAAGGTGACTCTTTGTTTCATGTCCATGCTGTGCCTGGTATAGGAGGGCCCTTGTGCAGGACTGGGGTTCAAAATAATGTGCAAAATAATGAATCATCAGTTAAATAATGCTGAGTCAACTTCATAATAATGAGACAAAACATCTTCAGTGACAAGTGTCTTCCTCTGGAATAGTTTCATCAGGCTCAGCTATGTGTTGAAGAGTTTAAAAAAGGAATATTCATATTTCATGATGGCATGATTCTACAATATATTTCATCATAGTTTTATGGAAGAACAGCAAAGTTGGTTCCTGCTAAAAGAGAAAAAGATTTTGCTTTTTTTTTTTTTTTTCTAACAAACATTTCAGAATGACAGAGTTTTTCTAAATTTTTCCATTCTGTTTCTCCGAGACCTTCTTCTGACTTTCAGGAAAAAACATTAAGACAATTATGAATTTTTTAAAGAAAATTTCCTCAAAGAATCCCAAAAGATCAACCAGCTCAGTATTTCTTTAATGTTTACCATTAGAAAAAGCTGCTTTTTGCTGTGGAACCTAAAGGGACAAAACTGTGGTAGAGAAGGTTTTAGAGCCTCATTCAGTAGGTTTTAGATACATAAATAAAAAAACAGAGTAAAACAAAGAATTGAGGCAGATGTTGACTTCAGATAAAGCTGAGGTAGTTTTGGGGGCATTTTGTGCAATCCTGTGTAAATGAAAGCTTTGATATGAACTTCAGGTTTCTATTGAGAAATGGCATCTTGAGATGCTGGCAAAGAATAAAGAGAGAAGTGATGCAAGTGATGGGAGAGATGTTCAGCCCATCCAAGGTGATCTCTTCATGTCTCTCCAAGCAGTATGACTGATGTCAGAGCCTGGCAGCTTCACCCACATGAATCTAGTTTCAGTGTAGGCAGCAATATGCAAGTGTTTTATTACTTCAGTACCACTACTCTGGAGGCAGAGCCCCAAGAAGCTGATGAGAAATTTGTAACCATAGGTTGGTTGGTTTTGTCCTGGGAACCAAATTCTCATCTTGTGTGACATTCAGTTGCTATTTCCTTCGTGTATACATACAAGATTGATATCTTCTGTGTAGAAAAGCCTCACATTTAACCTTCATCTGTTTTTACTGTGTGTTGCAAGTAAATAATGGTCAACTGTCCTCAAGCAACTTTGGAAATATCTGATCTAAGCTGTGATCTGTTCTGCTGTTCCTCACATTTCATTTAGCCACCACATAACATAACATAATTTAGCTGGGAGGGAGGACAAGGTGAGAAAGGACAGGCAGCTCACAAGCAAAATATGGATGTCTTTCCTTAATGCTACTATTACAGCCTAAAATGCTTATATTTGACCGGAGTGTTTGAATCAGTGAGCCAGCTCAGAAAACACAACAGCATTTGCTGGCATACACTGGTGCTGGCTGATGCTCTCCAAATTGCTTTTTGGTGGTGATTACCAGAGTGTGGATGCAAATAATTAATGTTCTGTGGAATTTCTTTGTCATTCTGCAGAGTGGTCATGTCAACATTTTGGGGATACAGCAGGTGTCCATGGAGCTGACTTCAGAGCTGAATGAGCTGAAAGGGGGTCTTAGCCATAACTCTGGAGCAGACACAGTAGGGGTGCAAGTCTGCACATAAAAATACGTCTCACTTGGAAGTGCCTGATTTCCTTGTTCTTTTCCATTCATGTTTGCTGATGCTGTGCCCACTGCCGCTGTAAGGACTTGGGGTGGCTCATCTTGTCCCATGCCCTCTGTGAGATGTCCCCAGCTGAGATCTCTCCCTGTCAGGAACCTCTCTGGAGATTTATCATTGTGTAACCTTTCCTTCCCATCCCAACATGCTGATCCTTTTGCTGTTTCAGTTCATTAGCAACTCTCAGATAGGTATTTTGGTTAAGAGTTCAAACCACCTACATTCAGTAATTAATGCGATTTTGTTCTTAAATTTCTCTTCACAGAAGCATCATCAATTTTCTTCTCCCTTCATTTCTGAGGTAGTGAAAAGTAACAGGAGCATCTGAATCCGTTCCAGGAATCCTTTCTCTTCCAGCTCTAGATAACAAGGAATTAGTGACATGAAGTAAGGGTTTAAAGCCCTCCCTGGAGACCGCATCCTTCAGATCTGTGTTTGCTGTTTCTCTGCAGGGATCCACCGGCTGATCTGAGACGTTCTTCAGTGCAGTGTGAATACTTTTGTACTGTGAACTCAGCATGGGTCTGACAAGTGCTGTAGCCAAAACCAGCTAATCAGAGGAGCACCAATAGAGCCAATTACTGCTCAGGCTGCACTTTCAACCACTCATGCATGTGCCAGAGTCATTCATTCACTTCCTCTGCTTAGATAGTCTTGTAGACTTTGAGACAGGCTCATGATTTTCCCAGGCAGGAGTTCTTCCTTTTCTTTCACACATTTTTACAGATATTTAAACCAAAGGTTTCTCCCTCTGGGGTATGTAGTTTCCTTTGCTGTTTCTGTGGCAATGCAGGTGATTTAAACCTTTTAATAAAACATCACCCTGCTCTGTCTCTTTTTGCCCTTACAGTATTGAGTGAGTTGAGCATTAGTCCAGGTATCAAACAGGAGAGCATGGTGCTCAGTCTAGCTGCCTTTCTGATGGGTGTAGGTGATCTGAAACCTCAGCCCAGCTGTCTTTTATTTATATATCTGCAGTGATTCCTTTGTAGTCCAGCGTACAAAATATCAAACCCAGATTTCCTTCCCTTTGCCCACCCCTCTTTAAACTGGGTGACCTACAAAGATGAGTATTTGGCTGTACTAGTGTCCCCACAGGAAGAGATGTTTTTGTTAGCTTCTTCTATCTGTGCTTCTCTAATTTGAATCATTCTTCTCATAGTTTGATATTTGGTCCATTCTATTTAACTATTTTTGTACCAATGCTGGGCTGGGTGTTTCCTATTAAAAAAAAAAAAAAAAAAATCACATCCCTGGCCATAGTTCTTCATGATTTTTCTTTTGAAGAGTAATCATGACCATGAAGAAACTGGACCTGTCTTTGGGTATCAGCTGCGAATACACTGTTGCCTCAAAGAGTTTGGTAGGATTTACTTTATGCACAGCAGTATAAAGGATTCCTGTAATATCAATTAGAATTCAAATGGAAAAGTGAGTAAAAGGATCAAGTAGTTGGTATAGATGGAGATCTTTACCTATACCTTCACTGTCTCTTTCTGCTCTGTCTTGTCCCCTCTGTCCTTTAGCCTTTCCCCTGTCCATCTTCACAGAATCACGGAATGGGTTGGGTTGGAAGGGATATTAAAGATTCCCCAGTTCCTACCCTCCTGTCGTGGGCAGGGACACCTTCCTCTAGACCAGGTTGCTCAAAGTCCCATCCAACCTGCTGTTGAACACTTCCAGGCATCAACAACTTCACTGGGCAACCTGTTCCACTGCCTCATCACCTCCCAGTAAAGCATTTCTTCCTAATATCTAATATAAACCTACTCTCAGTTGGAAATCAATCCCCCTTCTCCATTCTGCCCTTACTGTGGTCACTGAGTCCTGCTCTCCTTCCCCTCTGCCCTGGTCTCTGACAAACCTCACCAATTCAAATGCAGTTTCCTTTGGATCTGGACCTCTGTCCTGTTAGCTGTGTTGTCCTACTGAAACTCCCATCTTAGCCTGTCTCCCTGACATCTGGGGACATCTGGTCCTCATCTCAGACCCATCATGTCTGAAGGGGAACTGTTCTTCTCTGATCCATCACTTGGACTTACAACCTGGATGACATCCTCACTTTAGACTTCCCTATCTATTCTCAAGGTTGTTGACACTTCCCCTGTCACTTCTCCCAGATGTTCTCCTTTTCCTGCCATTCACACAACAAAGATGCTCTTTTGTCTCATGCCTGGAGTCCTGCAGCATCTTTTCCTGGGCAGATCCAGCCTTGGCCCACCACTGCCTACCCAACTTACTGCCATACCCAGCTCCTTTCCAGCTCATCATGATTGAGTATGTTTACCTTCCATCTTTTCCCTGGATTCCCTTGGCTACCTACCTCCACCCTCTGTTTACAGAAGATCTCTGAGGCAAGAACTTCCTTGGCTCCACATTTCTGCAGCATCTGGTTCGTGAGCTGTGACTACAGGTCCAAGAACAAGAATAGCAACAACATGCAAGCTGATTCCAGCCCGAGTCAGCCGAGGCCAGAAGCTGCTGCACTCATGAGTCTGTTCATAAATCAATGTGAAATGTGCTGTCTGAGCGTAGCTCCCAGTAGACACACATCTGCATAACACATACCACTGACACGACCGGCGATGGGAAAGATATCCAAACAGAGCATTCCCACAGCTGGGGAGAGAGGAACAAAGACATCTAATTCTCCTGTCTCTGGGGTGAACCCTGGCTCAGGTAAATGCACTTTTTAAGCATCAGGGGTTTTAAAGGCAGAGGGACTGTTAGGAAAGTCTAATCTGTCCACACTGATGATGTCATGCAGGGACTCCTGTGTCATGATCATTACTGAATTTAGAAGAAGAAAGCGGAAGACACACAATTCTCACTTTAAAATCTCAGGTGATATAGAAGATAGGTCCTCCCTTGATCAGCTGTTCCCATGCTAAAATCTTAAGCTTTTTCGCATCCTGGATCTGCCTAGCTTTGGATTCCATCCATAGGTTCACGTTGTGCTGTTGTCTGCTATGTGGAAAAAGAACCCTCTTATTAAAATTCTCACCCAGCTTTGGAATTTATAATCCAATAATAAGTACTCCCTTGAATAAATTGAACACACTTTCCTTCGTTTTGTGGGAGAATGACCAGACATTATTGTAGCTTGATTGCCCCAGATTTTCAATATTCTTTTCTTCAGCAGACAGCAGAGATGAACTCAGGATTCTAAAGCCTGGTCTCCAAAGAGCCAGCGAGAGACCAGCATGACCACATCTATTTTGTTTTCTGCTCTTTCATCCAAGAACCACATCTATTCTGCTAGCCAGCATTACATGAGCATGGAATAATTTTCATTGGTCACCCCTGAAGAAAAATTGTATTGGCTAAGTATAACTTGCCCTTCAATCCAAGCTTCACTTACCAAGTGAATGCAATTCTGGCCTGGTTTTGGGCCAAAGCAATAATCCCTCCAGCACCCAGTCACTCATACTGGCAGTCTTCAGCTGCAGGGAAGCGATGAAGGAAGTGATGCTTACATATCTAAGTCCTAGTGTAACAGTCATATTGTAGGACTTTGGCTTCTTGTCTGGAAATAAAAAGATAGAGATGTGAAATTCTTTGTCTTTACTCAAGTTTTCTGGATTTGTATCTTGTCCCTCCTATGTTTCCTACGGGTTGAATTTTCTTCAGTTTTTGAATCACAGCTCGAGATATACGTTTGACACCATCTTCTTCTAAAGTGAATTTAGTACTGCTAAATGGTAACAGATTACTGGTGCTGACTTCTCTCTGGGCCCCCAGCAGAAGAGAAGCAGGTCACACCTGAGACATGGAAGGGGTTGCCTTTCAAAAGGGCCAAGGTGCTCCCAAATAAAGCCCACTCTGTCTTTGCTGGTGCAGAGAAAATATGCAGGTAGATCCAGCAGAGACAGGTCATTAGAGACAACTGTCCCTGTGCAGCCTTTCTTCATCACTCAGAAACCAGCACCTGCCCTCAGAGAGTCTTGTGTAGAGCCCAAATGGAAATGAGAATCATTACTCTCATCCCATTAGTGTCTGAGTAGCAATGGGTACTTGCATACAGGAGGCTGCCCAGCCCTGGCTTGGGATGATGCCACTTAGAGGAACATTTCTTCTTGCAGTTTGCTGGGATAGAAAAAAAAAAAGGGAAAAGGGCATCTTATAATGAGAGACCTTGGCACCATGTATGGTTAATGCAATTGAACTCACTCTCTGCTCAGTTTTCACAACTGGGTTCTTACTCTGATGAGTTAATTCCCTTTGACGTCCCTTCTGTCCCTCCCCTGCTTTCAATGAGTCTAAAATAACCCAACTGTCCATCTTGCTTATGGAATTACTGAACTTTTAAGAGAACACAAAGTGCTCTCCCACAAGGATTTGGGATTAAACCTCTTTTGTTTATGTTAAACATAACATCTTAATTCTTCCACTGCTGGAGGGCAAATGAGTCCCCACAACCCCAAAGAAACCTGCTTTCAAGCCCTATAGCAAAGGTCAATGTGATTTGTTTCTCATTACAGATGTTTTTTCCAGTAAAGTTGTCTCATGGTATATGACAGTTCTATTACAAAACACCTTTATATAACTTATAGGATTTTTATTTGAAATATTTTCCATTATAAACCAACAGATGCTTAACTTTCAGCACCATTCTCTCAAACTGCACTAATCAATAGACTATCTGATTATTTTTCCTGGGATGTGGTAAGGAAAAAAACTGACTGCCATCCCATGTCTCATCCAACACCCAAGGAGCTCTGGAGTTGAAGGGGGAAATCCCACTGAAGCTGGCATTTCCTTGAACTGGGTCTGACTTCAGTCTCCTGGCTCTGGGGCTGCGTGTGCCTCATGTACAGATGTGCATGCACATCAGGAGGGGGAGACTGGTGGGAAAGAGGGGCAAGGCAGCACAGATTACAGAGTGACAGATTACTGTAGACTACCACAGGGTTAGAAATGCCCCTGCATCCCATGAAGCCCCACAGATGAAGGGATAGGAAATAACATGAGGGATGAGGAAGACACAGGGATGAAGAGCCTAAGAGAAAGCTAAAAACAGTGGGAAAAAGGCAGAGGAAATGGGAAAAAGAGACTCAGCATGAAAAAGGCAGTGAAGGAAACAGCTTGTCAAGGAAAATTTTAGCCAAAGAAGGAGCAAATTAAGAAATTAACTAATTGAACAATGTATGGTAAAACTAGAGAAATAGGGACAAGAAAGGAAAAAAAGAACAATGAGAATCCTAAGCCTTTTATTTTTTTACATGGCCACCAACTGGAAATGTCCAGTACAAACCCCATCAGAGAAACCTGTACATCCCCACAGGAGCTGTCAGACCTTCTGTAACTCCAGCTTTCACTCTCACCCTGGCCACCTTGTAATTGCCTCTTGTCCTGCAGGAAGCTGGGCTTAGCCTGAGGGTCACACCCTGCCATATGCCCTCTCTCAGCTGCTCCCCGTGCTCCTGATCCTCCCAGAGCCAGGGAGCTGCTCTTCCTGCACTATCATGGCCCCACCATCACCCCCAAACTACCTTTTTTCTCATGGGCATCCTCACACCTATTTCAATTTCTGGGCCATTTTACATGAAGTACCAAGAGGAGAGAGGTGGATTTTCTTCTCTGAGGTGGCCTTATAAGCTGTGTCTCTGACAGTGCAGGTCATAACCTTCCCACCAACTTCCAGCGACACTTACATGAGATGAGCCCAGTCCCCATGAACCACCTATTCCCCAACCATGAGGCAGCAAGTTTCTCTCTTTAACTGCTGCTGAGAGGGCATCAAACCACCTAGAAAAAAACCTCAAAAAATGGGTCAAGGCCCTGCTCTATTAGCATATGGGCTTTGTATTTTTCTGCCTTAAGTAGGTCTTGTTCTTCTCTGCTATGCTCTAGAATAGAGCTCTATCCACAGAGCAGCTGACATGAAAGCACATCCCCCCTGTCATTGTGCAGGAGGTTTCTTTGGATTTTAGAAATTACTCTTTGCAGAGGACGAAAAGGCTACATTTAACCTGGTGAGTTAACCCAAGCACATGGCCAGGGCAGTGAAATGGGTTCTGATCCAGCCCCCTCACAGAGAATCATCCTCTTCTCATGGCACTTGGCTGGCTTGGTGCTGAGCGCAACTGTCCTCCTGACTGAGGGGAATTTCTTTCCTCTAGAGCTGGGTCTGCAATGCCACCAACATTCATGAAGGATTCACTTGAATGCCACTGATGAGGGCAATGATGCTGGTGGGTACCTGCTGGTGGCTCCCACATTCCTTGGTATTGAAATACTCAAACGCACCATCAGAATTGCGAAAGAGGAGGAAACAGCTCCACCTCTGAACCTGCCTCTGCTGAAACTCATCACACAACTGCTGATGAGCCAGGGGCAGAGACTGACAGCTGTGCTGCTGTGCAGGGATCATTGCATTTGCACACACGCAGCAGCCAGTTCAAGGTCATTTGTCAAGGCCAGGACAGCTGTCCCCTGGCCACCATTTCAGGAGCTGATGATACATGTACAAAACAGGTGCTGTTTGAGCCAGGGAAGGCTACAAGGTCCAGCAGCAGAAGCCAAAGCAAATGATTTGCTGGATTATATTGCCTGTCAGCAGAGCTACCTGGCTCCTTCTTGGATTGCATTAATTGTTTGGGCTGGAATATCACATTTTACATACTTATCTTGGGTGAGATTTCTGTAGACAACATTTTCAATGGTCTCTTCATCCAAAGAGTAGTGCCTTTCTTTTTGTTGTTGTTGCATAGAGACTTTGTTCCTATGAGTAAGGCAAGACTTCCACATCTCGCTGAAATATGGGGATGGAGGAGATTGACTAGAAGGATAAGATTTGGGGACAAAAATGCCAGGCCTGGTAGGTCACATGGGTACCAGCTTCTTACTTCATAAAGGGATTGTGAATTCACATCCATTAATGTGTTTGTGGCACTCAGCTAACATGGAGACAAGCACCACAGGAAAGTCCATACAGGTGTTAATAGTTCAGCTTCTTAAGCTCTGCCTCTCAAATCCTTACAGACTCAAGAATAGGATTTCAGGACATTTGCACAATGAACAGTGAAGATAAAACATAAATGCTCACTAGGAGGGCACATTCCAAACTGCTGCTCATGGCTCAGCGCCCTGAAGAGACAGCAGGAGTTCTTGTGCTACTGAAGATTTACCATTACTCATTTGCATCTATGTGCATGTAGCACTGAGACAGCGGGAGAGACCTCTGCTCATCCCATCTCCAATGCAACAGTTAGAGAAGAGCTGCTTTCTGCAGATACCCTGCTAAAAACCCTGCTGTGCAGAGACTGCCTGGAGCTGGGCACAGGTAAATGTAAGGTCCTGAAACACTTAGAAGTGGCATTCACAATGTAGACAGCCCAAAGAAATTGTCCACCTTACTTGGAGAGTCAATCTATAGCAGGAATTTCTGGGAATAAGAGAACCAAGTCACTCGCTCATAGCTTTCTCATTGCAGACCTCCATCCTCTCACCATGAGTTCACTGCTGAAGTTCACCTCTGAGCCCCGTCTGCTACACAGGTGATAACAACCACAGGGGGAAGGGAAATATCGCTTCCAGAGAGAGGCATGTTAATCACTAATTTGGATTAAATATATCTCAGCTGCTAGAAACAGCTGTGAATTTTTTTTTCTTTGCCATTTTTAAGTGTGATGCATTCCTCCTCTTCACCATCTCCTCATGAAGGGGGAAAGAAAAGCTTGGATAAAAGCCTTGCTCCGGGGCAAGAAAAGAACCAAACTGCAGCTTTGCATAAATCTGTCACTTTGATTCCCCTGACAACAACTGCAAATGTGAAAAATGGCACAGCGAAGCAAGGACAGGTGTTAACTCCTCTTTTTTTAATTGTGGGGAGAAAAAAGAAAAGGGAGAAAAAGCTGTTGTGAACAGCCCCCTGAACATGATGCCTTTCTCTCAGCTTTGCCTTCTTAGCTCTTCCAGAACACTCTCTGTGTCCATGAAGTCTTATTTATAAACTGGAAAGGAAATGGGGAAATTGTCCCTGATCAGTATGTGCTGCAAAATCCACATTAAGTGCTCTTTGCTGCTTCTGCTGTTTTATTCTCTCTCAAGAACAATTTGTAGGGCTTTCCCCCCCCACACTTTTAAACACTAATGCATCAAAGAATTTTCTGAGTTTGGCTCATGCGTGGGAGGGCAGCCTCTGAGGACTCTCAGTGATGTTTCACCCCAGGGTCACCTTCGCATCCTACATTAAATTTGGCTCTTTGACTTGAAACAAAGAAACACTGTTGTTACAAATACTTTTTCTGTCCTCAATCCTTTCACCTCCAAACGCTTCTACGACGAGCGGCCAGATTTTGCTCAGGCAAGTGAAGGCAGCCGTGGGGACCGAGTCCATTTTTGCTGGCAATGCCCTGGTTGCACCCAGCAGGTCTGACAGCACCTGCAGGCAGGGGCTGCCCCTGGGTGGCACCTGTATTTGGGGCACGCAGCAGGGCCCCCCACACCAGCAGGAATGGCACAGGCACCTCCTGCTCTGCCTGGGGCTCCTCCTGCCCCCAGCCATCCCACACAGACCCCGTCTGGCTGCAGCCCAGCTCCACACCCCTACCTTTGTCCCTTAATCTTCCATGCTTTCATTAAGCAGGAGGTGTTTTCATTAAGGCCCCATTGTGCAGAAGGAAATTGCTTTTGCCACTGCAGTCCCGAGGGCTGTACATTTCTCAGGCAAATAGCCCTTTATCAGGCTCTACGGTTCAG
The DNA here is from genome assembly GCA_013396875.1 of Vireo altiloquus. Taxonomy (NCBI): domain Eukaryota; kingdom Metazoa; phylum Chordata; class Aves; order Passeriformes; family Vireonidae; genus Vireo; species Vireo altiloquus. The sequence continues at coordinate 563,030 of VZRF01011526.1, read as the reverse complement.
AGATAAGGATTGCTGAGTATCTGTTGGCTGACACAGACTGACATAGACTGACATAGACGTATACCTTAATTAATGTAAGAGAAATGCTTTGAAGCCTTTTTTATTTTTGGGGAAGGCTGGGTTTTGGTTGGGTTTTTTGTTTTTGTTGGTTGGTTGGGTTTAGTAGTTGTTGTTTATTTGTTTAAGGCTTTGCCCAGTTAATTGGTAAAAGTATATTAGGAGTAAATGCAGTTAAATTATTTAGGACAGTGTTGGGTACCACTAGTCACTATGTCTAAGCCTGGTAAGCTGCTCTCTCCAGTCATGATGGACTTGGTGATCACTTCCCTCCTGTGACAGTCTCAGGAGCACAACCAGATGGGACTGGAGACCCCACCACATTGCTCACCACTTTCTCACACTGAACCACACCAGGACTCAGGGTGCTGAGCCAGGAGACCCAGCTCTTGCTCTGATATTGGAGAAAACTCCTAGTGTGGGCACATCTCTAATCCTACTCAGATATAATCAGAGAGTATATGGAAAATGGTTTACCTACCAAGGGAGTTTTGTATTACAGTGCTGCGCTGCTTGTGCTGGAAGCCAAATTAATAGCAAGGTTTGGCTGAGTTCTGCATAGGTTGAAACCTGATTTTTAACTCAGTTCTGTCTGACAAAGAGCACAATTTTGGCATCTCCGTCAGCAGCTTTGCTTTTGGGGCTGTTGTTCCCATTCCAGCAAATAAGACACAGGTGACTTGTGCTCAGACTGAGGATGCCTGTGGGTCTTGTGAGTTGTGTCAAGAGCATTACATGGGGTTGAGTTTAAACAGATGAAAAGGTGAGAATTTGTGGAATTTTGGCAGCCTGTACAATTAATTTGCAATGACAGAGGTAGGATGAATTCCACCACTGCAGTACATGGCTTTCCCTGGGGACATGCAGTCCAGGCCAATGTACAGCTCTGCCCATTGTGTGGTGACTGAGGGATCACACTGAATCACACCAAGAGTTGTGCTGGATTGTTTCTCATTTCAGTAGTCTACCAACCCTCACTGGAACAAACAGGAGGCTGAAACTGATGGTTTTAATGTGAGTTGGGTTGGCTGTTGAAACATTATTTATGACCACCTCTTTTACATCCCTCCAAGACTGAAGAAACTTACTATGGGACAAGTGCAATCATACACAGATATGATGAACATATTATATGATTAGATATCACAGTTTAGATCAGAGTTCAGATCTCTCTTAAGCAAAAGATCTTTTTCTGTCCAATATCCAAAAGCTGGAATACAATTTCTCAAGAGGAATCCTTGGTTCTTAAGATCACTTCTCTCTTGTTTCATCTTTCCTTAAAGGCGTTTGAGAAAGTGATGAGTTCTGCATAGACTGGAAATTGCAGAATATTTTTTGAAAGGAAAGAGAGCTACACTGTAAGACAGTAAAACCTAGCTGGTACAGCAGGAGCTGGAGTCGGGACACCAGAGCGTAATTCTCTTTCCTGCCTCTGGGACATTTTGGGCAAGTCACCAAAGGATGAATATAAGTCCCACTGTACCCCAGATTCTCATTTGTAACTAAGGATAACATAATTTTCTTTGATCGCAGTGCTGCAGTGAAGCAGAGATCCTGGAGTATGATGATACTACAGTAATGGGGACTACATGAATAAAGCTCAGGAAAGACTACTAGCAGAGAATTTATAAGTAGCAAATTGAGGAACGGAAATACAGCGGTAAAATGTTCAGAACTGCTAACTGTGTGTTTAAAGGTTTGGGAAAATGCCTAGAGCTATAAGTAGATGCCAAAGAAATTAATTATGATAATAAAACTTCTGGGAAGAGGTAGAAATGCTGGAATGATCAAATCATGTGTAATTATGAAGAATATTTTCTGTCCTCTTAGTAACACAGAGCTGCAAGGAATGTGTGTGTTGCCTCCAGAAATGTGAGGGGCCAGGATGTCATCCTTTCAGAAACAAAACAGACAAAAAAAAGAAAAAAAAAAAAAAAAAAAGGAAGAAAAAGAAAATAAAAGCCAAACCAAACAAATGCCTCAGAGGTCAATATGCAGCAGCCAGAACTTTAAAAGGCAGGCAGGGGAAATTCCCTGCGAACCTTCCCTCTGCTCACACAGGAATTCCTCGCCCCTAACCTTTGTTTGGGATCAGCTGAATCATGCTATATGGTCCTATTTTTCATTCCAGATGTACACCTCCAGGCTGCACACATCCAAGTGGATCATCAGGAATAAACAAGCCTCTACTTTTCTTTCTCTGGCCCTTGTGTTCATGTTTGGAGATTCTTGTCCAACCTAGTAGCCTCTGCTGGAGCCATGTTGGTCTCAAAGGGTGACAGGCAGCACCCACAAGACCAGAAGAAGTTGCTGCAGATGAGAGGAGTGCAATTGCTTCTTCACTGACATATTTAAAGAAAATATTTGCTGCTCACTGCAAAAAATTACTCATAAAAATGCAGACCTCATGACAAGTTGGCAGCACAATTACCTAAAGTCTCTGTATAGACAGTCCAGGTCACTGGTTAACTGTTTAGGATGTGCAAGATGAATTAATTGCCTCCTGGGTTTCCCCTGCCTCTGCAAGGCTTTTCTAGATTTGCACATACAACTGCTGCACAGAAAGCCAAAGGGGAAGGATATTACTCGAAGAGGAGATACAGACAGGCCCTGTCTAGCAAAGCTTTAGTTTGATTTGCTTCTGAATATCATGATCCCTTTGTGCTGCACCTCTTGTGTTGCAGGCCATTGAAAAGAAATAATAAAAAACCACATTGTAAGCCATGAAAATAAAAGGCTTTGATCTTGTTCTGCTGTTTGGGAGAAAAGCCACAAACTCCACCCTGCTGAAATGCAGCACTAGCTGAGCTTTTCATAAACTCACTCCTGCAGGCTTCATTCAATTAACAAACTGTTCCCATCTGGAGTTTGTGTAGTCCCTTTAAAGGAAGATTTGACACACAGTAGTGGGATTCCTGCATGTACCAGTTCATAGTATTTTCTTGATTCTTTCTCCTTATAGAGGTGGCAGGCAATTTTCACTCCTTGCAGAAATGGCACACAATTTTTGATGGGATAACTCAGTGCATCACACGGCTCATCCTCAACAGTGCACCCAACAGCCCTGATGCAGTGAATGTTCAGCACCATCCCAGAGCGCTGTCCTTGTGGATGCTCCCATCCCTTGGCAATATTTTAACACCTTTAAATCAGGCTCTCTGCCTCTTCACACTTCTTAAGATTCAAAGCACTTTTCCTAGACGCACTGAAGAAGGAACCCTGGAGATTCCCTGAAAGAAAGGAAAACTTCACATGGTATTTTTTATCTGTGGGCTCTGCAGTGATACTATCATGCATCTCCTGAATTGCTGACATCTTGGCATTAATCCTCATTGAATTCATTTGCCAGCTATATCCTGCTGTCTCAGATATGATTTATGCCTTTACTGTTATTCTGTCCCATTAAAACAAGACTATCCCTCAGGGAAGCCCACTCTTCTCAGTATTTATGAGCAGGTTTGATCTAGAGATTCCCAAACCCAGTACTTTCAAAGAAGACATCGTGTGGACAACTTTCATCGATAAACTGCAGAAGCCACCAGGGTGGTATGACAATCTGATGTGACATCTTACTGCTCAATGGTTTACTGGGATTAAGAGACCCTGTCCCTTAAGCGCTGTGTAATTTCACCAGCGATGTTAGGAGTTCATTGCAGTCTTTTCCAGAGATGGCAGCATTTCAGTGAGGGGACATTGTGGAGCATCATATTCTGGTGGGGTTCTCATCCTGCATTGTGAGAGAATCCAAAGGCCCTTCAGAAACTCTTCCAGTACTGTGTTTATTGTCTTTTTTTTTTTCACTCACCAAGTTAAAAGCTATTTGTCAGACTCTTTTCTTCTGTTTGTACTTTACACGATCAGCTCTCAATAAGTGCATGATTTATGCTTTAGGATGAAACCTGGAAATAGCACTCAGACCCCTGGAGAGTTCATTCCTACAAACTAAAGAGGCTTTCAAACCATTCTGCCTGATTGCATCACGACACAGAATGATTCAAGAGAGCAATCCTTATTCACTTTTGCCGCTCCTTTGGTGAGAATCATGACAGCATAGCACAGGGGGAGCTGGCTGTGCTATGCTTTTTTATTTTATTTTGGTGGTTTTATCCCATTTTCCACCTCAGCCTGCACCTAATTCTCAGATATCTTAGCTCAAGCTGGAAGTAACTGCTCTGATTTCAAGTGAGATGGAGTTTACTCAGCTGGCTGCCTGCTTTGCTCAATTATTAATGTTGGAGCATTATTGATTTTGCGTCCCTGAGCTTAGTGGTGAACAAGTGCTGAAAAATGGAAGTGGCAAGCACAGGAATAAGGCAAAAGCAGCATCTCCTTCCAACACGGTTCAGTCACCTGAAATCCAAGTGGCCCATGAAATACATTAATCTGTGTAAAATCATTGCCACAGAAGTTACTTTTTTCTCTCTCAAATTACTCTAGTTACGTTCACTCAACATTACTCTTCTTTCCCAGGTTCAAGGAGGAGATGTGCCTGGGGTAATGATTTGGGCAAATGATACCTTTAAAGAAGCTGGCTCTAATCTAGGAAGTTCTTTGAGATTTGGTATGTAGAGATATCACGCTGAAGAGCTTACAAGGGACAAAACCAACCTAATATTAACCCAGCTCTCACTTTCAAACACAATCTTCCCCTGCTCAGTCTCAAAATGTACTTTACTGGCTCCAGTGTCAGGCAGCCCAAAATCTTAGATGGCCCTTTGCTTTCAAAGAATAAAGAAGATAATATGCCTCTTAAGAAGTTTACCTTCATGAGCTCTCCTGCCCCAGCCCTAAGTTCCCATATCCTATACAAAAATCCTCCAGGACCCTAAAGCACCCTCTCACATTGTCTCTCTACTCTGGAACACACTATTGCTGCCAAAATTCACCGTGTCCAGCTGGGATTCCAGCAGCACCTGTGTTCAGCTCAGATTTGGCCTCAAGGAGGAACTACTGGGGCTTTTAAAGAGATTTGTACTAAATCCCCACCCAGAGAACAGCCTATTAAAAAAGGGGGGATGGTTTCAAAGAGAAAGTTATCAGGCCAAGAAACAAACCTTGCAGAAGTTAGAACTGGTTGTGTATAGATCTATAAGGTTTTACTACAACATTGGGGAGAGCCCAGAGCCTAGAGTGATGTACTATAGAAAACCTGCAAGTAGAAACAATCTCTTAAATAGAAACCTTGTTTGGAATAGTGGGAGTGATATTTGATATAAGTGATATTTGACATTGGGCTTGACTCAGATTTTGTCACAGGTCTCTTTCCTGGAGAATTATAGGCTAAGCCAAAGCAATGGGACCCAGACAGGAGCTCTGTCATTTGAACCCTACTCTGACATTGCAATGCTAATAAATGCATAAGGAAAAAATAATATAATAGTCAAACTAATAATATCTTCAGTTAGTATCCTAACCCTTCAGTGAGAGCAAATGCCTAAAAATCTTTAAATTTCCTACCCCTTTCATAGATCCTTGCATAAATGAACAGACAGAAGTTGTGATGTAATGCAGTCAAGCACAAGACTGACTTTTCTTTCTCTTCAGCATAGAGTTGAGGCCAGGTATCCTTTCTCCTTTGTACCCTCTAACCCAGTGGCCAGCTAGAAAAATCAGGTGGCTGGGGAAAAACAAAGAAATTAAAAGAGATGGCTGCAAGTGAGACAGCCATGGTAAACACCATGCCAAGAGGGTGGCTGGGCACAGGCTTCCCAGGGAAGTGGTCACAACACCAATCCTGTCTGAGTTCAAGAAGTGCTTGGACAACACTCTCAGACACATGGTGGGACTTGGGCTTGTCCTGTGCAGGGGCAGGAACTGGACTTGATGATCCCTGTGCATCCCTTCCAACTCATAATACTCTGTGATTCTGCGACAGGAATTACTACAAAGAAACTGCCTGGGTTCCTGTTTGGCTCTGCATCATGTCCTGTTCACCTTGAGGGAACTGAGCAAACGGTAGTAACCACATGTGTCTACCTCCTGTACCCTACATTATCCAATAATCTACCCAAATAAAGCAGTATTTCTTTACAAAAGACAGCAAAGAAACAAGTAAGTGAAAATGAGGAGTAAATTAAAATACATATAAAGCAAGCATCAGCTTTGAGGCTACAACCTGTGAGTTAACAAGATATTTTAATAGGCTCTTTCTCTGTCCTCACAAAACTCAGCATGTCTAGAAACACAATTTTTATAGCCGGCTTGTTCCCATCTCTGTAACTATCTTATTACAGCTATGATAATAATTGATCAAATTATAAACCTGATTATAAGGTCTGCTCCCTCACCTGCTTTGTTCCTTGGCTGGGTGTCACTTCGGGAAGCAGCAGGGATTGAGAGTGGTGGCTGTCTGTGGCATCCATCCCCTCCCTGACTTGCCATTGAGGCTGCCTGATTCGGGAAACGCAGTCTGGCTCCAGTGGAGTAGCTGGTTACAGAGCCATCAACCCCACCTGCATCTGATCCTGGCTGAAGAGAGAAGATAAAAGTTGCAGAGGGAGGCAGAAAGGCTGGCAGGAGGGATAAAATGCCTGTGTCTTGTGTTCTTGCAACCCACAGGTCACACCTGTGGGATATTGGCCTGCCCAGAGGTACATGACCTTCAAACAGCCCCCAGGGTCTGATAGTTATGGTACTGCCTAGAGCACCCGAAAGCCAAAGATAAACAATTGCGTAAGCAGGAGATGTCAGAGATCACTTGCCACTGGGAACACCCATAGGCTGTGCCCTGGGAAATTCTGTTTGAATCACCCCCAGTAGAGCTGACAGGCAGAAACATGGAGTCAACCATTTGACATATGGGTATCAGTCTGCATCTCATGAGGCAGCTGGACTTGATTTCTGCATGCCTCTCCCTTTAATACCCAGGTATTTCTTCATGTGGAGAAAATAGATGGTCCCTGTGCTTCTTGGTTCTACTGTGAGGAACTTATGTGTTGCCAAAGCCATTTTTTATCTCATTGGAAATGCTGAGATGGGTTGGGAATCCCACTGAGTACTGAGAAATTATATTTTCTCAGTACTCAGTGAAGAGTGAAATGGGACAAGAGAAAAGTGCTCTGTCATTTCTCTGCAGCATCATTTCTCTGTGCTTCATCCCTCAGTGCAGAAACCAAGGATTTGATGCCTTAAATGGCTACTTGGAAACAGAGACTAGACAGGAATAAGGGAATAAAGGAGGTTTTTATTTGAAAGGCCTTCAGAGGTAGACTCTGGGGTCCAGAGGTTCCTGCCTCAGTGGATCCCAAGATGGATGACAGGTCACAAGTTCTTCACACTTTTATAAGTTTGGTCCATTTGCATATCAGCATAAATTTGCCAATTAAAATTTTAGCTAATATATAATTTCCCCAAGCTTGCCCCACCTTCTCCCCAAGATGACGATTTACAGTTTTTGGGCCTAGGATGGTCTGGGTGTCCTCCTCTCCTGGGAGAGCGAGCTGGAGAGGCTTTGTTATGTCTATCTTGGTATAAGAGAACAGCACTTAACAAGCCAAAACAGGAAAGTTCAGAGTTACACTAGTAGTACAGGATTTGAAAAATATAAAAGTTAAAACCTAAGGTAGCTCAGAAGGCAAGTCCTGTGCTCAGGGATGAAAGGGAACTCCCTCCTGAAGGCCCCATGCCAGCTGCAGCCTGGCTGCGTGGTCACAGAAGACAAAGAGGAAGATATTTGTTCCATGTCACAATGTAGAGCTTTAGGTGCCAGGGCACCTGAATAAAACAAATGAGCCAGGCCATACCTTGCCTTGAGGCTCTGCACAGCTCAAGTTAGGAGACATTATTATAGCCACATTGTCCTACACAAACCATAAATTGAGATAGTTTATTTCCACATGGAGTGAATTCACCATGCACACGTGTTCCTAAGAGAGATGAGTTACATGCCCAATGTCAAATTCTTTGCAAGTCCCAGGTCCTTTAATTTAATTACCAGTGCTTGAAAATGCAAATCAAAGTTTCTGTGGATGAAAACAAGGCAATTGACTGACACAAAAATCCTTAACTTTCTAAGCCAAGATGTCCCTTTAGAGCTGAAAAAATTAGAGAAATGACTGCCACAATAAGTAGATTAACCTTTCTTCTAAAGACGTGAAGTATCCAACTAAGCAAGACTTTAGCTGCAGTAATTACTTGACTTTAATAAAATAAGTGTATATATTAAGTGTATTTCATCAAAGTAAACTAATTTTTATTCATACCACAAGATGTAATAACAGGAGTTAACAAATCAGAAGCATTGTTTCATGTCCTAAGAAGCTTTAGAAGCACTAAGGAATTAAGGATTTGCTAATAAAAAGTGGTGAATAAACAAAAACCACAGAAAGATTTTAAGAAGCTTGAATAAGCTAAAGAAATCAATGCAAGATAAATGAGAATCCAGAGAAATCTGATTTATATTAAAAATCCCTAAAAAGAATCATGCATCATAGTCTGGGTGAAATGAAATCAGTGTGTCTTTTTTCCAGACCTGAACAGATGTGCCCAAAACACAGATTCCACCACGAGAGAGGCCATTTCTTGGGAAATTCGGGACAGATACAGGTGATGATTCTGGGAAAGATGTGTCATGCCAAGAAGCAGATCTCAGTGACAAGGATAAAACCAGGATGAGAAAAAACTGACAGAAAATGACCAGAATATAAATATCCAGATATATGAGCCTAACACTTTTCTCCAGTTCTGCTTTTATGGTGCTACTTCAAATTGTAATAAATAAACAAAACCCTGCTGCTTCAGAAGGGGAAATCAGTGATCAAAGAGTTCTTTCAAGGCGCCATTAAAATTAAGGCATTCAATTTATGCTTGTACTGAAGCACATAAGCTGTTATTTACCCAGCTCTGGGTCTTTCATTTTTCAGCTATTTGTTGGACCCTGAACCCCTACCTAGGCTTTGCTCACCAGCAGCATTATCTTTGATTCAAGCATTTTAGTGCTGTAACTTAAAACCCAGAACTGCAAAACACCAACCTCACTTAAGAAGGGCTGAGCGCCCTCAGCTGTCTGAAAAGCACTTTGTTTTCTGACAAAATTTCAGTCTGAGTTTACTGGCTCAAATAGCCTCAGAAAAATTCTCCTTTTCTACTTCTTCTTGCAAACGAAATTATTCCCAGTATTCACCATGCTCCCAGTGCCATAAGCAGGAACACATTCCACTAGATCAGGCTTCTTAAAGCCCTGCCTAACCTAGCCTTGAATGCTTCCAGGAATGGGGCATCTATAGCTTTTCTGGTCGACTTGAGCCCATGTTTCACCACCCTCCTTGCAAAAAAAATTACTCTTAAGTGCACTCTAAACCTACTCTCCTTCAGTTTAAAACTGTTTTCCTGTACCCTGTCACTACTGGTCCTGTCTTCATCTTTCTTACAAGCTCCCATTAAGTACTGAAAAACCTCAATAAGGTCTCCCCAGAGCCTTCTCTTCTCCAGGCTGAACAACACCAACTCTTTTAGCCTTTCTTCACAGGAAAGGTGCATCCAGCCCTTTGTTAATTTTCATGGCCTTCTTCTGGACCTGTTCCAACAGGACCAAGGCTACTTCTCCCCAGCCTTCTACCAAAACTGTGTGAGCATGTTTTGAGTCAGCATAAGTGGAACTGTTTTAGGTCAAAAATGATCCAGGTAAAAAAACTCTGGCCTGGTTCTCTCTGATCTGGTTTGTCTGTATGTCTCCACCTGCACTTCTTTCAACGGCAGTGCTGTCTCAAACAGGCTTAAACACCATAAAAAATCTACTCCAAGCCTCCATGCAGGACCTATATTCCCAGGTATGCTGGGGTGTGGATGCTGACATCCTGGTCAGAGGGATTTTCAAGAACCACTGCAACCAGAGCCTGTGAGAAAGATAATTGTCCCAGGCAGAAAGAATGGTAAACAGTCTTAAAAAATAACTTGCACCTGCTGTTCGTTACTGATGTTTTGAAGACACTGGGTTGTTTTTCAGACCAAAGGGTGTTTGTTCTTTTAACCAATGGTAACTGTTCTTTGCACTGCTTCTCCCAATGCTGTATAGAAGCATTCACCTTCTTTAATAAATAAGGATCTTTGTCTTCTGAATCTTTATGGAGTTTCTCACGTCATTTATGCCCAGATCTGGGGCTCAATTGCGGCACTCGGGTATTCCAACCGTCATCACAAAGACAAGCCAAGGCTGCAATACAAGAATATCCCTTAAATTATCAGAGGAATACTGCAATTTATGAGATGTGCTTGCAAGCTTCATTTCCATCCAGTAGAAGCCACAGCATCTCAAGAGCAAGATGAGGATATGGTCCCAAATCCTCTGGGGTACTGCTGAGGGTTCATGACTTGTAGACCCAGAACATGCTCTAGAAAAAAAGTTACCTTCTATCAGGAGTGTGATCTGTGGTCTCTTATTGGGATACTGTGTATTGTGACAAGCTCCATAATATTCTGGAATTGGCTTGTCTTAGTGGCTCGTCTTTTCCTGCATTCCATCAAAAACGCCAGTGCAGCTCAGTTCACTGGGGTAGCACTATTTCCCTCCTCCAGACTGTGTGAAAAGAGAAATAGTGATGAGCGCAATTACACAACCCACCAGAGTGACATTTTCCACATTTAGCAGGAAAGCAGCTTGTGGAGTCAAAGAGCTCTTCAACCAAAAATCCTAGCAAGACATTTGAGGTAAAAACAAAATAAGGGGTATGTATGACTGAAAACATTAGAAAGAGATTTTTAAAAAGGATTGAAGTGGTAAAATTAACAAAGAACTCACTGCCTCCAGGCTATAGTTGAGAGTTATGCCTTTTAAAAGAATATTTTTAAAATAACATAATGCTTTTTTACATTTAAAATAATATTATACCCAAATATTTTTATTTTTACCATCTCTTTGAAGCCAGGAAGCAATGCTTTCTTTATGCCAGAATGTATAACGAGAGCCTGGCTCATCCCTCCCCAGGGCCCATAAGGTGGTGTGGAGCTGTTCTCTTCTAATGACAAGCACAGGTGCATTTCAGGATAAAGAAAACAGTCTTATCTGTGAGAGATTTTTGCCACAGTACTTTCTGGATAGAGGCTTCCTCAGCTCCATTCTGGTTTAATTTCCTCTTGAAGGTTTATATAAACATTAAGAAGTCACTTCTTCCAAGGGAAGTCTGCTGTGCTGGACAGCCCACTGTGTGTGATTCTTCCTCCACAAGGTGCACTGTCATTGCTCCTTGGCTGTCTGAGACTTCTCCATCCGACCTGGAATCCTCACATTCCATTCCCCTCTTCCATGTCCCCCCAATTCCTTCCCAATTAAACCCTGATATAGTCTCACTTTTACTTTTGACCATCCCTAGGCAAAAGTAAACTTCCCTCCCCCATCTCTGAGCCCTAGATCACGTTTGCTTGTTGATCTGCCTGTGTTTTCCTGGTATGGCTGTACTTGGCACCAGTGCCACATTCCAAGGGCTTCAGACATGTTCTCAGTCCACTGCCTTCTTGGTGCAAATTTCACACTTAGAAAGAGCAAAAGAAAAGGGCATACATGCCTGTATTTTTAAACTCTACTGGTATTGTGGAGCTTCTGACCTGCTCAACCGATGATGATCTGGAAAGAGAATTGCTGCCATCTATTGGAAAGAAAAAACAAGGGTGGTGGTCAGTTTGGTTTTTAGCTTTTCTGCACATTTATCCATATTGGTTTTGGCATGGCAGCTGTTGAGTGAAGTGTATCATATCCTGAGTTGACACCAGTACCTGCTCAGCCGTCACAGAAGGAGAAGAGAGCCTGAACAAGGATCCTACAGTGCTATCTGTGGAAGTCAATTCATCTCTTCTGCACTGACAGAGACAGAATTGCAAAACCACCAGACTTGTGGTTAACATTTTGCTCTTCTTCTCTGCAAAAAAGTCTAAAGCATCTTACCGAAAGGCAGAAAATTACTTTGTCATCAGAGCTCCTAATGCAGGGCATTCCTCCAGGTACCTAGAGGAAATAGTGTGGAGTTCCTTCCATGGCTGCTGCTCTTGCTAGACTAAGGATAAGTGGGATATTTTTGCTAGTTTGACTCAAATCAGTAAATTATTAGAAAAAAAAATTACAGATAATATTTTTGACTGGCGACAGAATGAGTTGGTTTCAAGAAAGAAATGAGAGCTGCTGGTGAGGAATTCTAGCAACTTGGAACAATCAAATTGCAACTCACTTGAAGAAGAAAAAGTCTGAAAAATAAAACCTTAAAAAAACCCTGAAAAATGGTGATATTACAATTTCCCTACATGCCAGCAGTCTCTGCATTAGATCACCTAAAAGTTGTACTAGAGCTTCTTTACTGTCCTGTGTCATTACACAGTAGTGTTATATAACTGCAGTTGTAAAAGAAGTTATCCATTTGGCTGTATATGGGAGGGAAAGAGGTACACAACACATTGCATTAAACTCACAGAAAAGGCCAAAAGCAGTTAGTTAGATACTTTCTTTGGCACTACCTTTGCTTCACATATCCTGCCCACAGCAGGGTTATTAGACTGAAAACAGGACCTTGGGTCACTTTTTTTCTACTGTTTTATTTCTGTCATCTTTTGGCTTCCTGGAATTCCTTTTTGATGATTTTCCCTTGGAAGGTAAGAACAGTATCAATAGCAGTAGGTTCAATACTGGACTGATAATCAAAAATCTGTAATGATCCCAGATTTAACATTTAACCATCTGTCAGTGGCAGATAAGCATTCAGATCATACCTCTGACTTTCATGCTCTTTGTAGCTGTTTTACTGTAGATGATAACCTAAGGCCTGACACTGCTTAATATAAATTTTACCAGCTGGCTCTGAGCCCTCTCCAGGCCATGGTAGCACTTAATTGTTGGAAGAAATGAATGCATTTCACTATCTTACTTCTCTCTAGGTTATGGTGACATTCATTACAGACTACTGCTGACTGCAGAAGTTGGATGTGCTTTATAACAGCCCCTCTTCCCCCACTTGATCTGCTCAAAGCCTGCAAAGAACATATCTTTATGGTGTTTTCAAATTACCTGTCAGTTGGAAATTAAGCTTAATCAGCAAATCTGAAGTCACAGCAAACACTCCAGCGTTTATGCTGGCAAGAGGCCCAGGTATTAATCAAGGTTAGTAGTTCTTCCACAGACCTGCAGATAGCTCTGTGGCAGAATAAAGCAAAGCCTCTTTAGGCACCTGAGCTGCTCAGAGGAAGCAATCCAGACCGGGCTAGTGCATATTCCTTGTGTCCTCAGAGAGAAGTCAGTCTTTGGGCTATGTCTGTATGTTATCTATGGGATCCTGGCCAAAATCAGGAGTTTCCAGCAGCTACTGCAGCAACAGGCAGGAAGGCAATGCTGAGACTAGAAAGATAGGAAGAGTAAAGCCAACATAAGAGAGTCAGAGGCACGAGTTCCACATAATCCATGACAGACAGAGAGATGGATAAATCATAAGCCCTGAGTGTATATATGTAGAGATATTCATAGAGAGGGGTTCTTTGTGCCAAAGCTTTCCAAAGTTCAGGCCTTGGCTGATTCTCAGGACTCAGTTCCCAGACAACTGCAAAAGTACCTAAGCTGTTAGCCTAGACCGATGTGATAATTTAGCACAATCCTCCATCCTTTCAGACTCAGCTAAACTCAATTATCCCACATTTGCTAGGGAGTAAGAGTGTACACAAAGACTGTTTCTATGGCTCAGATGCCACAAGGAAATTTTTTAAGTAACTTGACAGTATCTGAGCCTGCAGACCCAGAGATGACCGATGTCTATTTTTGCAAACAAATGTCATGGAGTGGTTTGGGGAAAGTTGGACACTTTTGTACCTCATACCTGCAAATACTTGTTATCTGTGCCGTACAGTTCAGACCACTCACTAGGAGAGCCAGAACAGATCTCCTTCCTACACAGAGCCCACACATTTCATTTCTATGTGTAACCTGCAACCCGCAGATCAGACAAAAGGATTCATCACGTGAGAAACTGTGGAGAAAAAAAATCTGAATAAAATAGGTGGGTCTAAACAATTTCTTTATCCCTTGTATTCCCACAAGGCTGATGTGCAACAGGAGTTTTGTGCAAACACTTTAATCTTTCTTAAATAGACGCCTTTTTTTCTTTCATGTAAATAAATCAAATTGTCTTTTTTTTTTTTTTCCACAGGACCTCTTTGGTTATTTATCTCCTTTCCGTATCTACAAGGACTCTAATTATTCTTTGGCTTCTAAAAAGCAAAGTGTTTCATTCCAATTAGAATTAGATACATCACTACTGCTTTCAGGCAACCCACCTCCATTTTACAACTGCAAGCAAGGACTGCTCATGCATTTGGATCCCTTCAAAGAATTGTCAGATACATAAATCTTACTGGCAGTGAAGCACACACTGAAAAGCTAAACTACTCCCTCAAAACTTGGGTATTTGTGGCTTAAATAAGATCTGTTCCCAAAAATTAATTCTGGGTACTAAAACCAGGCCTGGGATTACTGAGGGAACAAACAGCTATCAAGAGGGTAAAAAAATAGCAAATGTTTCTTTTAACTCCTCTGACAAGTAAAACTCAATTTTCTTTGCTGCACATGCAGTAAGGTCTTGCTGTCTTCAAGAACTTAGCTCAGAATTCAAATAAAAAGCCATGATGAGCTGCCAGTAATTCTGTTTCTCAGTCTCACAGAAGGTTTCTTTATTGCCCCTCTAACTCCCATACACTCCTGTCTAGCATCCAGTCACAGATGCAGACAGGGATGGGAGACAACAGTAATTCTAAGATCACACTCCCTCATGCAGAGAAGATCTCAACTGTACCTACAAGGAGATAGAATTTGTTCATTAGCAATATAAGCAAAAAGCATATGAGCTTTTTGCAAAAAGATTATGGGCTCAGCATGCATAAATCTGCTATCAGACCTGCTCTTTGCCATGCAGGTGGTCCCAAATGTTTGCTGGCTTTATTTCTTGGGAAATTTGTAAGCTGCACCCTGTTTAAATGCTGAACCTGTAAAAGGACTGCTCCCTGCCAGTGTCCACCATCCACCATCCGACAGGCACCTTATTTCTCTCCCTCATGTTGGGGAATCCCTGGCTGTGGCACTTGGAGGGTAGATGGGGAGAATAGGCGGTGGAAAGGCACGATTTCATTAAACAACAGACAGTTCACAACTCCTAGGAGATGACAAAGCAGCATTTTCAAATCAAAAGAGCTTATTTTCGAGCCATGCCGTTATTTAATGAAAGATTGGTATTTTCCACATCGGAAATGGATGTTTTAGTTACATTGGCTACAATTTTTCACATTGTAAATGAAAGAACCAAAACACCATAGTTGGCTTTATTACTTAAGAACAGGCAGTTAAGTATTCCCAGGCCTGCATCCTGCTAAGCAGTCACCAAGCACTGGGGTTGTGCAGGATGAATGACCACAGCTAAGCCCATCCCTGGAATCTGGCATTTAAAGGCTTCCAGGGCCAGATATCACATCCAGCCACATCATTTTACAGCCATTAATGGACTATACCCCCACAGCATGGCAAACCTCTTCCTAATTGATTTGATCCTGTGGCAAAAATCACTAAAATGCCCTGTGCAATAATGTTCCCTTTTGTTCACTTCATATCCACCTCTTGATCCTTTCTTTCAGGCCTCATGGCAGAAGAAGTCATTTCTCCCCCTTGTACTGGGCAGTGGTGAGACCACACCTTGAGTGCTGTGCTCAGTACTGGGTCCCTCAGTTCAGGAAGGACACTGAGGTGCTGGAGAGGGTCCAGAGAAAGGCAGTGGAGCTGGGGAAAGGGCTGGAGCATGAGTCTTATGAGGAGCAGCTGAGAGAGCTGGGATTGTTCATCCTTAAGAAAAGGGGGCTCAGGGGTGACCTTATCACTCTCTACAGTGACAGGAGGGTGTAGCCAGGTGGGGGTCGGACTCTGCTCCCGGGAAACCAGCGACAGGAGGAGAGGACACGGCCTCCAGCTGTCCCAGGGGAGGTTTCGGCTGGACGTTGGAAGGAATTTCTTCACAGAAAGGGTGATTAGACATTGGAATGGGCTGCCCAGGGAGGTGGTGGAGTCACCGTCTCTGGAGGTTTTTAAGGAAAGCCTGGATGTGGCAGTCAGTGGCATGGTCTGGTTGACATGGTGGTGCTCAGTCATAAACTGGACTCGACGATCTCAGAGGTCTTTTCTAACCTCATCGACCCGCAGGATTTTCCCCCTGGGTGACAGTGCTCTCCACACGACCTTGCTGCTCCATGAAGCACTTGGCTCCCGCTGGGCCGGCGAACCTCAGGCGGTAGCCGGGACAGCGCGCAGGAAGCGAACGCTGGGCGCCCGGGAGGGGGGAGGCGCGGAGCTGGGAAGTCCCCGAGGAGGAGGCGGCGGAGGCGGGGACGGCGGGGGAGGGCGGGCAGTCCGTCCGTCAGCTGAGCGGGGCTGCTGCTGCCATGGGCGCGCCGTGAGGGGTGAGCGAGAACGGGGACCCTGAGGCCAGCCCAGCGCGGGGGGCGGCGGTCAGCGTGGCCGGGCCCGCCCGGTGACTCGGCGGATCCGGGGTGGGCCTGCGGGAAGGAAGGGCAAGGGGGGGAAACGTCGTTTTGTGGCTCCCGGGGGCCGATCTGGACGGAGCGGCCGTGCCTGGGCAACGGCGGGGGGGGGGTCCGGAGCCCCCCCCCCCCCCCGGCGGNTTTCTTCACAGAAAGGGTGATTAGACATTGGAATGGGCTGCCCAGGGAGGTGGTGGAGTCACCGTCTCTGGAGGTTTTTAAGGAAAGCCTGGATGTGGCAGTCAGTGGCATGGTCTGGTTGACATGGTGGTGCTCAGTCATAAACTGGACTCGACGATCTCAGAGGTCTTTTCTAACCTCATCGACCCGCAGGATTTTCCCCCTGGGTGACAGTGCTCTCCACACGACCTTGCTGCTCCATGAAGCACTTGGCTCCCGCTGGGCCGGCGAACCTCAGGCGGTAGCCGGGACAGCGCGCAGGAAGCGAACGCTGGGCGCCCGGGAGGGGGGAGGCGCGGAGCTGGGAAGTCCCCGAGGAGGAGGCGGCGGAGGCGGGGACGGCGGGGGAGGGCGGGCAGTCCGTCCGTCAGCTGAGCGGGGCTGCTGCTGCCATGGGCGCGCCGTGAGGGGGGGGCGAGAACGGGGACCCTGAGGCCAGCCCAGCGCGGGGGGCGGCGGTCAGCGTGGCCGGGCCCGCCCGGTGACTCGGCGGATCCGGGGTGGGCCTGCGGGAAGGAAGGGCAAGGGGGGGAAACGTCGTTTTGTGGCTCCCGGGGGCCGATCTGGNGAGCGGCCGTGCCTGGGCAACGGCGGGTGCGGGCTCCGTAGCCCCCCCAGCACCGCGGCGGGGTATGCCGGAGAACGGGGACAAGAAAGCGAAAATGAAAGTTAAAATTCAGCGGAAACGGGATCTTGGCGTCAAAGGCGGCGCCGGGGCGCCGACAGGGCCGGGCGGGCAGCGGGGCCCGAGTGCTATCAGGGCTGGGAAGGGAGTGGGTGAGGCAGGAGTCCCGTTTCGTTCCCAGAGGGGTGGTCACCTGAGGAAGGGCTGGTTGGCCCGAAAGACGTCTTGGGGATCACGTGTTGTAGGCCCAAGGGGGATTTAACGTAGACTCACGGATACTCTGGTGTTGCGGGGTCAGAGGGATGGAAGGTGCCTGTGTACTGTGACAAGGCATGTGGCTTGTGTGTGTTAGAAATGAAATAACTCTTTGACACAATGTAATGAGGACAAAGTCGTCGAAGCAAAAGCAAACTTATTTATTACTTACGAGTCATCTGAGTCGGGTGTGCGTGTCTCCCTCCCCGAGAGCCGAATACACACACCCTTCAACAAAATGGCTAGATTTTATACCCTTTCCCTGCCGGGGCAGTCCCTGTCCCCTTTCCCGTTGGCTGGATACTCGGGAACTTTCATCTCTCCCGACCGCCTACTTTTCTGTCACCCCGCTGTCATCCCACCTCTCTCTCAATCAAGTCTTCAACCCCGCCTCTCTCCCAGCTCACAGCAACACCCAACCAACCCACCAGAACAAATCCAAACGAAAACCAGCACCACATAAAGCCAGTAACTTTAATTATTTAACTTAGTAACCTTTTGGCTTCATCAAAATATCGCCCATCTCTCACAAGGTGCTTCGGAAATGTTAAAAACAAGTTATTGAGAGTTGGCTTTCACCGGGTGTTGTATGGGTTATGAGTTACATTATGAGTTATTAAATACTATGGTACTCTCCTTGGGAAATAGCAAGATAATGGTATATGTTAAAATGTTTCATGTTGTTAAAATAGTCTGGTTATGAGGTTGGTTTTTGTAAGGGCTGTATGATTTGTGTGTTGTAATGTCAGTTCTGTAAGTTTGCAATGGGACGAGCTGTTGCTGGCCAAACTTCGAAGACACAACCATAGAAGGAGTGGGATCCATCCAGTGAGGACCCTGACAATCGCAGCAACAGAACTGTGCCTGTGCCTGAAAGAGTGACAGGGGCGAGACTATGCAAAACTGTAAATAAATATGCATAAGGCTGATGCAACCACAGGGGTATAGAAAAGCAGGACCACCATTTTGTGGTCGAGCCTCTGGCACCTGGCTACACCTCCACTGCTGTCCCTTTTGCTTTGCTGATTTTTTTATTGTTCTCAATAAATTTTTAATAACTCATTTCTGCATTGGATATGGGTCTTTTATCACAGGAGATGTCCAGCAAGTTGAAGGGCCGTCCTGCTGAAAATGGAGAGCATTCCAAGAGTAAAATGGAAAATGGAGTGGACAGCATGGCTGCCTCAGCCCTTAACACCTATACCCCAGAAGAGATGTTGCAGCAGATGAAAGAACTAATCACTGAGAACAATGAGTTAAAAGGTGATTGCGTGTGGGAGCTGGTCTTGAAATGCAAGAGCCCCGAGTCTCTTCTGAAGGGTTTGTTTTGTCCCATGTGTATGAATTTTGTACTCGTTTGCCCTTGCTGGGTAGCATTCGCTGTATCAATGACTTTGCAAGTGACAATGCCAGTTCGATAAGACACATCAATAGGATATTTGGTAGCACACATCAAATTGAATTGGTGTGGTAGATTAGGGGGAGAACAGCCCAATGTAAGGGTGATTTACTTGCTCTAGAATTTTATATATAAGCAGTATCGCACTGTGTATTTTAGAAGGTGAGGTGAAAAATCTCTTCCTATGATGTGCTTTTTGCTCATCACCCTCTAAAAGCTTTTTTTGGTTTGTATTGTAGAACTGTTGGCTCCATTACAAACATTTTGCCAAAGCTGCATCAGGAGGGGTGGGTGCTGTACCTTCCATACTTCAAAAAGGAGTAGTGGCTATGGCAGGGTACATCTGAGAGAAACCAATAACTTTCCCTGAAAATTCCTAATGGTTTGAGTCCTTCACATGAGATAGTTTTGTTTCTGGATCCCAGGAATTTAGGTATCAGTTATTTTTTTCTTTAAATGGTTAGAGCAAAACCCAGGGGATCTGACAATTTTCTGTCTAAAAGACAGAGGTATCTCACTGTTTATATGACAGCAGAGCATGAAGTCACATGTTTGCTGTATTGTGGTTTTATACTAGTGTTTAAATTCTTCCTGAATCATTTTTGGACCTCGTCCAAGTTCTGTGTCTTATGGGTATCTAACAGGAAGGTTGTTTGTAGAAGTACCTCTGGTATTCTGCTAAAAGGTCCTATATCATATAAGATAAAGTTCTGGGACATATTTACAGCTGCTGTAACTTATAACTTGCAGAACCATTCTCCAGACTTCTTTTTTTTCATAAGCTGAAGGATTTATAGGCAGTTTATAATATGACATCAGGACATAATGGAAGTTACTGAAAAATACAGGTATAAAGGATTTTTAAGCAACCAGCTTTGAGTTGTTTACTTTAAAAAAAGTGTGTCTAAAATAATCTCATTGACTCTGCCTAAAAATCTTGTAAGCATTTTGGAGTAGTAAGACTGATATTGTTACATACTGACTTTGTTACATATAGGGAACTGACTTGGCTGTGAGTTGTTGGGTGTATTTTTTCAGTGCTTGCAATTGAATCTTAACTGAATGTTGGAGGAGAGCATTGTTGGGCATAGTTGAGACATTTGATTTGATAGCATCTATATCTGTTTCCAGGCAGTAATTTACCAGTCTAGGATGTTTTCCCTGCCAAGTCACAGTAGTTTCAGAAGCTCAGTTCAGCAGTTTCATTTGGGCTGATCATGTAACTACCACACACAGCAAGATACCAAATACCTCTAGTGAACAATCCTT
The DNA here is from genome assembly GCA_013396875.1 of Vireo altiloquus. NCBI lineage: Eukaryota > Metazoa > Chordata > Aves > Passeriformes > Vireonidae > Vireo > Vireo altiloquus. The sequence continues at coordinate 542,760 of VZRF01011526.1, read as the reverse complement.
CTGATTTCTTGGTTTAGGAAAAACTCACGAAGTCGGTGAGTGTGGGCATGTGATCTCAGCAGTGGATTTAAAGCTATTTATTATAGTGCTAACAGACTATAATAAGTTTCATTTTGGCTTGGTATTTAAGGTACACCAGACAGAGGCTCACATTTCATACCCGGTTATTGCCAACCCATTTAATACTGAAGAACGCTGAGCTCAGTGTAGTGGAAATCTGCTGTTTCATGGACAGAGTATTAATGTAATTTAATGTCTTGTCTCTGGCTACCATTTAGAAGCCATGAAGGTGCACAACCAAGCTATGAAGGACCGATATGAGGAACTTTCCACCTGGAGAGAGAAGCAGAAAGAAGAACGAGAATTTTATGAGTTAAAGTTTAAGGAGGCGAAGCAGTGCTTGCAGGCCAAGTGCATTGAAAATGAACAGCTACAGCAGCAACTTCAGAGCTTAAAGGGAAGAGAAGAAGGAGCTGAAATGGTAAATAAGGAATAGGTTAGATTGACATGCTTTTGAATTGAAAGTCTGGAGCATTCAATCCCTTTTGTGATTCTAGGATTCATCACACTGGAAGGTTTAGAGATTTGTTAACATCTCCATTTTTATCCTTAGCTCTAACAAATGGTCTTGACCTGACTTACTTTATAAAGTGAGGCCTTTCAAAGTGTAGTAACAGAAGATTATGGCACACCTGAGATAATTTACATTTTTGTTAACTTCTAATAAACAATAAGAATTAAACTTTTTAACCTAATAAATAAGAATTAGCATTTCTTGCTGATTTTTCATTTATTCTTGGATATCTCTTGACTTTATCCTTTGCTTTGCTTGTTAGATTATCTGTCTCTCATGATCATTTCATTGCTTTTTGTATTGTGTTTCCAGGAGCATGTTTCCAGAAAGAAGTTGACACATAAATAAGAAAAAAAATATATTTTTATTATATCAGTCTTCTATTATGAAAGCTCTTTTACTGAGGTCAGATTAGATCTGTGCTTCTGTTGCTCCATTTGAGTCTGACTGAGTTTTCTCTCTGTGTCCTGCCTTTGGCTCTATTACACATCATTTCTAATGTTGCACAGTAGCCAGGCAACATTTTGCAGGTGGTACTGAAGGCATCTGTGGGCAAAGCTGATCAAAACAAAACCTGCTTTGTATCCCACATGGTCATGTGAAAAGTTACTTAACAAGAAGTTCCATGCAGAGCCAAACTGATGCATTCTGGTGTCCGGTACCTCCAGGATCCATGTGGATTCCGTGTTGTCTGATGAAGAATGAGTGTATTAATGTTTTTCTCAATTCACTAGGAGACTCTCCTTTCCTCTCCTGACTGTTTTATGGAACTCTGTAAGAAATGTTTAAGCATGTAAATCAAAATTGGCCAGTAAACTCAGAAGATGCAAGGGGGAGGAAAGTCATGTTTAAATAGTGTGATTGTGTAAGTCTTACCAATCTTTACAGACTGAAAGTTGTGTTTCAGGATTGCCAAGAAAATTCAGGATTTCATAAATCATTCAGAATTTCATAAATCTGGAATATTTTTTAAGGAAAAGTAGAGGATTTATAATCCTTCTACCTGTTGTAGAACTTCCTGTACCTTGAATGCTTAAAGATTGCTGTTTCCAGAGTTTTACAGCCTGCCTGAGAAATCTAAAATCCCTCTCCTTCACTGGAACTGACTCTAAATGCATCCTCTTACAGTATAGAGGTCAGAGAGAGAGAGTGCTACTGTGGGATGAGAGATGCTGTCAACAAAGAGATAATTTGGAGATTTGGTATAATCATAGTTTAGAATGTAATACAGACTCCAGGAATTGTCCAGAATTTGCATTGATGGTATGTGATATAATAAAGGCATTATCAAGAGGTGGAAGGCTCAAATTACAAAATGAGGAAGAAACAGAGTAAAGTTTCATAATGGGGAGTGGCATTTAAAGGAGAGGGGAAAATGAGTCTTGCTGGTTATGTAGAAGCTTAAGAGAGGGTTTTGAGTATCCTAGAGAAAGGGAAAAGGCAGAAGGCAAAGGACATGGTCATGATTGGAACGAGAGATGTGTGGGGAGAATCTGTGAGGAACAGAGACCTTGTAGAAGGTATCTAGGACTTTGTGTGAAGGTCAGGGAATCAGGGAGATTTACACATGGAAATGGGATACAAAAAAGTTATATGGTGGGGAAAGGCTAAGAATGGGGCATGTGGGAAAGCTTCCTGCCCACTGGTCTTTTGTCCCTTGAATCTTGGTTAGATTTGGGAAAAGAGGAATAGGGATATGGGTGAAAAAATGCAATAATTCTGGAGGTTGGCTGATACCCTATGTGGTAGCAAAGGGTATAGATTTAGGCAAAAATTTACATCCTAATTATTTGTGCATTGAGAGAACCAGTCCCATGTTTTGCAGCAGCACGATGCCCTGTGTTTGACTGACCTGGTTTCACAGTTTAGACTTCTTGCTGTTGGGTGAAGCAAAACATAGTTTAGGAGTCTGTACAGTGGGGTTTTCCTGGCAAGCCTGAACAGAAAAGAAGGGATGTAGGACATTGTTATGTTCAGGCTCTGTGCTCCTTGGCTGGTGTTCACTTTTGGTCGGCTAATGCAGAGTGTGTTTGTCCCAGGAGGGCTCCATGGCTCCTGAGAAGGAAGTGAGGCAGCTGAAGTCCCAGGTGCAGCGGCTTCAGGCTGAGAAGGCAGATCTGCTCGCCATCATTTCAGAGCTGCAGGTCAAGCTGAACATCTCAGCAGAGGATTCCTTTGTGGAGATTGGGATCAATGTAAGTAAAGGGAATCAAAGGAACACAGTAACTTGCAGCCAGGTACCAGCCTAAAAGATTCTGTGATTCTTTGGTTTCTTACATTACCTGCTGCTTGTGTATTACAAGATGTAGTGGAAAAGGACTTGGAATTAATTTTTGTCCTTCCTCTTTAAAGCTCTAAGTAAATTAATTTCATAGATAGCCTCTATTGCACTTGTTAAAAATGTTAAGTTTTTTCTTAGTTGGAATTTCTGGGAACATCAGTGCTATGTTTTGTTAAGGGGCAACACCTGTGCATTGACAGGGGGTATTTTTATTTGAGAATGGGGCTTACTTCCTGCTGACAGATAGGTAAGATGCAGGCAAACAAAATTAAGTGACAAACTGTATTACAGAATATTCTGTGGAGGCATAAATAAGTACTTTTTTATGGCTCTTGTATCTGGAAAATCTTCACAGGCAAACTGAAATGTGAAAATGCAGGCCTCTACTAGCCCTCTATCCCTCATATACTCTCTCTGAAAAGTAGATGTGCAACAAGAAATTAAAATAATTTAATTAAAACCTGTTTGGAGTTGTCAGAGAAAACTCAGGGGTGCATTTTTTTTTTTGCTAGTAGGATTCTCCTTTGGGCTATAGAGATCAAGGAGTGGGGTTTGTAATGGGAAAGAAGAGTGGTTCTTTTAGGAGGTAGGAGAGTGATTTCTAGGCTTATATTGAAGGTCACCTGCAGTGCCATTGACTTGCTGTGTGATGCCCAGTCATCTTCACAGGGGAGAGTGGCTGTGGAAGTTGCTGATGAATGGAGGAGGGGAAATTTCATTGTTGTTCCTCTTCTCTGATCAAGTTGGAAGAGATACAGGGAAAGGCATGTGAAGTATTTAAATCAAGAATTTCCAAACATGAAGGTGATCTGTAGGAGTTTTTTTATTTATCTATATTACCATGATAGCAATTCTTCCTGTTTTTCTTCATTCCTTAACTCAAATAAATAAAACTCTGTCCTGCTTAGACCAAATACCAAGCTAATAGTGGTTTTTTTCTCTCTTAGGAAGGGGAAATAAATAGAACTGCAAAGGAACATCAAGAGAATAGTGGTGAAATGCCCAGTAATGTTGCTGTCTACATGTACGTACATTCTTGTGTGATGTGTGTGATTCAGACTTTTGCTTCGGGTTTCATTTTCAGTGTTCAAGGAAACATTTTCAATATTTCAATTTCAAGTTCAAGGAAACTTCTTTTTATGAGGAATGCACTGGAAAAATCCTCTTTTTCTTTGGCTTTGCACCCCTCCATTGCAGTAGCTCTACCTTCCTAGCATGTGGTAAACCCTCAGCTCTCTGACATTTTTCCTTCCAATTTTTAATAACTGACAAGAGGGAATGCATATTCCAGCCAGTTGGCCAGGCATTTATGGGCATTCTGACTTGCCAACTCTTCAGGCTTTTAAGGAAGTCCAAACAGAAAAGAGAAAGATAGAGGCTGCAGGGACTTCTTCCCTCCGAATCATTGGAGACCATCTAATAGAGTGTCTGTCCTCTACCCAGTTATACTGATGTTGGTAAGAGTTAGAAGTCTTGTAGTCTTTCAGATCTGACCCCGTTTGTGTGTGGTTGGTATGAAATGTATCCATGATGGGGTGGACACACAGTGAAATAACATAGTCATTGCTTTTCAGGTTACTGGGTTTAAGATACCAGCATTCTGTTCAGGTTACTTCTCAAAATTTGATCTTTACATCACCTCTAGGACACAAGGGACTTTCTTGCCCCTAGCTGAACCTTTACTCCTCGTGGACATAGACATTGGATACTACTAAACTTTCCATTTTGGATACTGCCCAATTTAGCAGCTAGGTGCTTTTGGCTGAACTCTTACTTACTCTGTGCCTTTGCTTTTGAAAGGGAAGGATATGGAAAATGCTAAGGACATAGCAGGCCAGAAAGCTGTGCTCCATGTACAGGTTGTCACTTCCTATGTCACTACAAGAGAGAACAGTGTTTCAGTGTAATATCATAGAAACTTGTCCCTCAGCATGCAGTTAAGAAGTTGAAAGAGGAGAAATATAAAAGCATTACAGTTGTGGACGAAACTGAGAGAGTTGCTGACCACAGACTCGGCTGCAAGTATTAAGCTGCTTGTTAGTTGTGGCTTGTGAGAACATTGATTATGAGAAGACATTCCCTGTGGAAATTGCTTACCTTTAGAGGAGAATCTGGGCCATATCTACAAGAACAGGGGGCATACGTACTTCTTAAAATATTTCCAGTGTCACCACGTGTCTTTGTCCAGTGCTGAAACTTTAGACGGGTGCTGTTAACAGGTTCAAAGAAATGTGATCTACTCAGGATGGATTTATTTCTGTAAGGGTAGAACTGCACTAAAAATCCCCCGATAAAAGTTATTTACTTAAAATATCCTGGCTGAACACTGTCTTTTGGGTATTGAATTTTGCTCACCAGAGGTTTCTAGCTTTCAGGAGCACACAGAAGACTGCTTTGCTTTCTTTTCTGAACTACAAAAGCAAAGTTTTTAACACATGCTGTTTAGCAGCTGAGACTGAAATGTACAGTATAGCTTGCCTATCTTCCATTTAGTGTGGGGATTTTGACTTTCTGTCTAGATGGCCACAAAAAGGGAGGTAATGGAATACAGTATTTTATCACTTACCCTATTTTTCAGAGCTTTGTATTTGTTCTGGTTCACTTTACAGTAGCATAATATGATTTTGAAAAGAGCTATAGAATGTGAGGAGGATGAAACATTAAAGAGATATTTTCTGAGAAAGAAAGTGATTTCTGATGATCATTTTTAATAGGATATGCTTTCTTTTCCTGTAAAGGAGCAAGGCAGAGATAAGAAATGTTCCATGTTTTATTGAAAAACAATGTTTGTAGGAACAGACAACAGCACTTTGCAGAAAGGGCTGCAAAATAGGTCAGAATAAGTGCATTGGGTTTTGTATTGTCATGACAGCTTTTGCTTTCCTTGCTTACGTGCTAAATTGTTCCCCCAGCTGGAAGGGGACTGCCTGAGCCCTTCATTTGCACACACAGGGACTGTGGCTACTGGTCTTGGCTTTTGGGAGCTGGGAATGAGCCGTTTGCTCAGAGCATTGGTTTCCAGCAATGTGTGAAGTGGTGGCCTCTCTGACTGGATCCCGGCATTAGGGTTAAGGGAGTGTGCTGCTAAAGGGGTAGCTGTTTTTATTTACATCTGGTTTGGTTTGAAGCAGGAGCAAATCTGCAGATCAGTCTAAGAATTTGGAGTCTGAGGAGCTAACTGTGAGCCAGCTGCTCTGCTGCCTTAGAAATGAAACTCAGAAGAGGGAAGAACTTGAGAAGGAACTGCAGGATCACAAAGAGAGGTATGAAGTAGATGCACTGTAACATTTGGAGCTGTTTTCTTTCAGGGCTGCTGCAGTTACCAAGTTTCTGAATGATCAGCAACAAGCTGAAATATCAGTGTGATTTGGATGGGGAATTTCCTGAGCACTCTGTTGTAATAACATTTTGTGGTTGTCCTTATAGGGATAAACCACAGGTTCTCTTCCATGGGCAAAAGAGATTTTATTTTGATTTCCTGAAGCACCACAGATCAAGGCAAGTTGCCCATTTCCTCTTGGGTGTGAACTATACCCAGGTTATTCAGAAAGATGTGATGACTAGTTGAGGGTATTCTCTCCATTCACTCCTCCATAGTTACTTGGTTTTGTATGAATCATCTCTGTGTGGGGCCTTAACCAAATCACTATGTTTAAAACAGGATTACAGTCCTCTTCGTGATATTGCTACATTTAGCAGTGTGTGAACTTGCAAAAGCTCCTTAGAAATGTCTAAAATAAGTTTAATTCCAAACTCGTCTAAGAGAGAGAGCTTTCACAGTGAGACCTGCATGAGAGTCTGTCTCAGCTCAGTTCTGTGGGTGTAAATCAGCACAACTGTTCAGGAGTGGTAAATTCCCCAGGCAGTTCCAGATCCCCACTCCACAGAGACAGAGTAAGATTTCCTGGACATTATCTGCTATGAAAGGTTAGTGTCACAGTAATTGCTTCTATGTGGTCTTCCTAGAAGAGGTAATGAGCCATGACCAAACAATGCTTAGAAATCTCAACCCCTGAAAATACCACAGGAAAACAGAGGCAATATTAATCACTGGATCCAGTGAACAGACAGACCTATTTCCAAAGAGTTGGCAGTTTTGGACTGTACTAAAGATCAGTCCCTTTGGACTGAATGTCGTGACTTTTACCATACCTGCAGACTTGCACATTCATTTTAATTAAATATACACAGTGTCCTGTGTTCTTCAAGAACCCTCATCCTGCATGTCTGCTTTCCGTTCTGCCTAGTGCTTTTTTTGGCTGTGATGTTACAGAGAGAGTACATCACTTGCATGAAATCCTTGCATAGTCACGATCTCACCTGAAACATAAGCCAAATCCATCATTATTGGCTCTTTCTCTTTTCCAGACTGTCAAAACTGGAGAACGAAACCAGAAGCTGCCTGGAGAGTGGGACACAAACTGAACAAGAAGAAGAGAGTTCAGAAGCTGTAAGTACCTGTCCTCAGCCAAGATATACCTACATACAGCTGACTTGTTGGGGTCAGCAACCTCAGGGTCTAGATTTCCACTTGCACTCAGGGAGCAAGTGGCAATTGTCCTACACAGGGAATGGAAGTGAACTTTGAACTGTCCAATACTTATCTTAGAGGTGGTTCCAAATTACACCAGCCACTCCAAAGGGATGGGATTGGTGGCCAGGAATTAGGGAGGTTTGGGATAACTGCAGTTATACCTCATTGCCCTGGCCATGCCCAGTAAACAGAGAGAAATGCAGTAATTTCTAGGTCCAGAAATCATCTAGACTGGGTGAATTTCTTGCCTAGGTCAGCTTTTGGATCAGAATCCAGTGACAGCATTCTGTAAAACAGACCTTAAATGTAGAGCTCATATGGCACCTGCTTTATGTTTGTTCATGTTTTTAGTGGGATTACAATGGTGGGGCATAACTGTCTTGGATTGAGACAGAGTTCCAGGCAAAAACTTATTCCTGATGTTTTCAATTAAGGATTTGAAAGAATGCTGGGGTTGGGATTCAGCTCCAGTCAGGTGCTTAAACATCTGTGCCTGCAGCTGTAAGCTTCTCTGTGAGGTGAACATGCAATTCCATAGCCTTGGAGATCCATGCTGGTTCAGTGCAACTGCACAATACAGGCAACAAAGAGTGCTTGTATGTGAGGTATGTGAGTTTCTGAAGTGCTGCATGGGACTTGGAAATATGCTATGGGAGGAGGCCCTGCTGGAGGCCTCTGCCCTTCTGAAGGTCAGGGCGAGTGTTTTAGGGCAGGGCTGGATTGGTTAAACAAGACCAGTCTGCAGTTGGGCCAAGAGATGCCCTTCCTAGGGAAAGCAGATGATGTCTCGGTTAATTAATGCTTTCCAGTGCTCTTATCTCAACTTTGCCTGAGTTACATGCTGAGCCCAGAGCTCCTCACTGAAGTGCTGATACTGAGGTCAGCACTTGTGCTTGTGCTGGCAGCCATTTCCATCTACACTGTTGGGTTTCTCCTGTTGTCAGCAGAACTCACATTACCTGCCTCTGTGGTAAAATATGGGTCTTTAGTGGGACAATGTCGGGGGGGGAAATGGAATAATTGTAAAGCCGTGTAGATGAGGCCTTATTACTGGGTGTAGAGTGTAACTGTGCAGACTGTCTTAGGCTGTTTTCTCTGGATAAAGAGTAATACTTCCTGCCTATCTTTCTTAGCCTGCAACTATACTATCTTGATTTGTCCATATGTAATTTTCATTATTTTTTCTCTGAAAGGTTGGCAGTGAAGTAGAAACCCTGAATCTGCAAGTTTGTGCTCTGTTTAAAGAGCTCCAGGAAGCCCATGAAAAGTTAAAAGAAGCAGAATTGATTCAGAAGAAACTTCAAGAAAAGTAAGGCTCCAAAGAGCAAAAGTTCTGTCATGACACTCAGTACATCCTTGCATGACAACTTCCACCTGGGCAAACTCACCAGCTCTACAAATATCAACTTAAATAACTGTTTCATAGAAGTGCTGTAAAAGAATGCTCCTTCTTTGAAGTGGAGAAATGCAGAAATACAGCAATTGTCAGAAAATCTGAGCTGCCAACCTATTTCTACAAATAGAACCTCAGTGCCTTGAATTACAAGATTTGGGTTTTAACCGTTCATGATGTAAAGGCAAATCTTTTCTGTTTTCTCCTTCATATAATCAATTCTTATTCTGGCTTTAGGGAAAAAAGCCAGGGGAACTGGTTATGACCTTTTCACATGAGCTTTCAGGGCTTTTGAAGGAAATTGTGTCAACTATAAAAGTGGTTACAAGACCCTCACTTTTTCTGCTTAGTTTCCTGTCAAATTCCAGTTCTTTGAGATTCATAATAGTAAGAAAGTGTTGGTTTCAGTAGCTGTGCTTTCTGATGGTTGTGTATAGACTGATTTTTGTCTTTCTATGTTGTTCATCAAAATAAGCCTTTAAAGTGAACCACACAAATACTCTTTTTGCTATTATGCCTAGTGCGCAAAATCCATCATGAGAGGGTGAACAGGAGAGATCAACCTTTTTTTCTTGTTCTGTCAGGTGCCAGGTACTGGAAAGAAAAAACTTGGCTGCTGCATCGGAATTGGAGGAGAAGCAGCAGCTAATATACACCATCAAGAAGCTGGAACTTCAGGTGGAGAGTGTGCAGGCAGAGGTCAAGCTGGAACAAGCCAAGACACATGAAGAAAAGTGAGTATGACTTGCTTTTGTATTCCAGGGAGATATTTTCAGTGAGGAAGTGAAGTCCAAGGGAACCTGGTCAAAGGAGAATTGAATCTGAAGTACTGCTTTTGTGTCCTGCACCCTTTGAAACCATGTTATGTTTGTAGATTATGAAGTCTGTATTCTTTAATCTACTGAACTGCTCACTTAGGAATACTTGAGCTGTCAACTCTGACTTGTATCTTCCCTTAATCATAAAGTCAAAGAGCCAGGTGTAACATACAAGTGGAGGAAGCAGAGAAGTGACAACAGCTGTGCCACTGACTAGCAGGGGTAAATGCAGACACATCCTGGAGGGCAGGGACAAGTCAGGTGGTGACAGTGCTGGGAAAGTGACATTAATGAAGAGCTCTGCAATCCCTACAATACGTCTGCACTATGAGAGTCAAGTGTGTGGTAAAGAGAGGTAAAGCTGAGGTAAAGAGAGGCTGTTTGCTTTGGCTCCCTGCTCCCTTTCATGTGCAGTCCATGTAAGGAGCGTGAAAATGTCAGTCCAAGATGTTCAGAGAGGCTGAACTTCCTGAAGGACACGTCTTCAGCTGCTGCAGAAGCTGCTTGTTATCTTTGGAGTCTGTGTCTCATTCTTCTGTTGAATTCTCCTTTACTTGAAGTCTGAGTCAACACTTGGATGCCTTCCTAAGAGGGGTGTTACATTTTTAACAGAATTTGTGAGCTTCATATAAAAATACTGAGTGATGGATTCTTCAATATGAAATGCAGATGATCAGTAAGGACATTTGTTGGCACTCAGTCCATGGATAGAGCAGCATACAACTCATTGGAAGAGAGCTGTTGAGACATGGAGCACGACTTTTTCTCACCAGAAATGCAGATTGATTTGCAAGAAGCCAGTAGTGGCTTTTTTTTAAGTTCTAACATTATTTAGATTTCAAAGAATTGTTTCAAGCCTTCATCTCTTTTCTTGTCGTAAACAGGACAAGATACAATAACCTCCAAGATTCATATAGCAAACTCCTTCCAGAACTCACTGAGGCGATGAAAAAAATTGATGAAATGAAACTCAAAGAGGTAAACTCATCACAAGAAGAAATCATAATTAATTAGGGGTGAGTGGGAAGGGATGGGAGAACATCTCTAGGATCAAATTTGGGCAGGAAACCACTGTCATCCCTTCTACATAATAACATGCAATGTAGCAGCACTGCTCTGATAAACACAGATCCTGTGCTGTCAGTTACAGAGAACTTTATCCACAGATCAGTACTTTCATGGTGTTTTCCAGGTAAGGTCTAATCTGCAGTGCAGCATAGAGTCCAGTCCTTAGAAAGAAGTGATAGACACATCAGTGTCCCTGCAGCATAATTTATAAAATTGTGGTAAATCTCTAAACATTTTTGTATTCTTAAATAGAATGCCTGCCACAGTGAAGTCTTGTTAATAACTGAACAACTGTGGAAGTGCCAGATTGTTCTGTGTAATTTCAGAAACTAGGAAAACATCTTTTACAGTGTCCACTAGGGAGTTGTCTTTTAACTTGATAACATGTAGTTTGAAAGCTAGAAACTAATCTTTAAGGTAAAATATCAGTTACCACTGCTGTCTTAGTCCAAGTTCCTTTGGTGACCAAAAGTGGAACCTTTCCCAAGGACAGGAGGAGTAAGAAGCACACATTCACTTTGAGGAGGTTCATATTTAGAGTTCATTTCATAATCACAGTTCCTCTTTGCAGCTGGACAGAGTGGATAAAGCTGTGGTGGAACAACTGGCAGCAAAGGTGGAGTTGGCAGAACAAGCCCTTGCTGCAAAGCAGCTCCAGATAGATGAAATGAAGCAGATAATTGCTAAGCAAGAGGAGGACCTTGAAACTATGTCTGTGCTCCGTGCTCAGGTATCAGCTCTTCTACACAAACTGGCTACTTCCCTGATTCAGTGTTCAGAAACCAGGAGGTATTTAATGGCTCACTCTGGAATATTGAATACGTTTTGTCAACTTCAAAGCACGATTCCCCTTACTTGGCTTGCCTTGCAGATCCCTGCAGAGCCGTTACCTACTATATTCTAGGGGGAACTTTGTATGCTGGAGTCTGGCACAACAAACAGAAGTTGGGAGTAGATTTAGAACCACTGGCTTAAGAATCACTGCATGTTTTAGAGATGATTTTACTCAAACCAGCATGTGTTAAGTGACTAAAAAGGGTTTGCCTCACATTTAAAGCACAGAACTGGCATCTTGGCCTGGTTCCACTATCTGAGCCACAGATTTGTCAGTGTAATCAGTCAAGTCACCTCCTTACTGCTTGCCTTGTTTCTGCTTCTGTACAGCAGGGGCAATAGCTGTGTCCCAGGTAAGACACTCTATCCTTTACAGAGTCCAGGAACTGTTAGGTCTCCTTCACCTTGTGAGAAGTGCAGGTCTTGGGTTTGTTGTGTGTGGGTGTTTTGAGTAGATGCAGGTTATGATACAGATTTGTGATTTTGACATGTAATATACGAATATGGTTCAAAGTTACAGATTTTCAGTCTGATTTCATTTTTCTGATCAGATGGAGGTTTATTGTTCTGATTTCCATGCTGAGAGGGCAGCAAGAGAGAAGATCCATGAGGAGAAGGAGCAGTTGGCTGTTCAGCTGGCATACCTGATAAAAGAGCAGCAAAACCTTGAAGATCTTAGCCGGTGAGAACAGACTTTGGCTGAACTGCCTTTGCACTGTCCTGTTACTCTACTGGAGTTGACCAACACTGTCTTGTGAGCATCTCAGTAGAGAGGCAAATAACTTTGCAGACATTTCTTCCTTAATTTGAATTTAAAAGGAGAAAAAAAGTGAATTGGCTGACTTCTCATTTTAATTTTCTGGTAGAATCTCTGTAAAGTGTGTTAGTTCTTAGTTGGGCACCTTAGTAAGTTTTCATTTCGGGTGAATCATGCTTGGTAAATTCTCCCTGTTGATCCATGCGAATTTCTTTGGGTTCTGGCATCAATTTTAGCAGTGAATCTGCAGCTGTTCTTGCTGCGTGCGTGCCAGGGATATCTGCTGCTTCTACAGGAGGCAGTGGTGAGTACACAGTTCTGAGTACTGTGATAGTTGAATCAAGTTACATTTCACATTAACTGTACACTGAGCCCTTTTTCCGGTAGAACTTGCTTTTCTACTTTTAAGTAAATTTGCAGTTTTCCTTGAACAGCTTGGAGTCCTTGGAGAGAAGTATGCCCTAGATCCCTAGGTGTGTGACTGCCCAAATCCTGCTGCTGGTGTCAGTTGCACGACCCTGATTTCAGCAGGCCGCTGGCATGATCTCACAAAGCAGTGTTATTTCTAGGTCTTCTTTCTGACCATCAGTTGTGAACTAAATGCATGACCAGTTGTCAGGAATCTGTTTTCAGAGCCCTTGACTTGTTTATTCTCCGCAGAACCTCTCTGGCAGAGATGCAGAGTCGCCACGGAGCCAGGATGCCAGATCAGGAGCACTCGCCTCACCTTGTCCAAAGAGGTACTGCAAGCACCTCCTCCAGCTCTCGGGGTCAGGTTCAGGTTAAACCAGCTTTGCTTGGCTGCAGGCAGCTTTCCTGTGGCTATTCTGGCAGCTGGGTAGCTGCAGAGAGCAAAATCAGGTAATATAACAAATAATCATTTATATTCTCTGCTTGCAGGAACCAATAGTCAAGACTGGCCAGAGCAGCGGAATATTTCAATTTATTCATGTCCTAAATGTGAAGAAATTCTACCTGATTTGGACACACTGCAGATTCACGTTATGGACTGCATTAACTGAGTGATGCCCTCCAATTCTTCATCTTCTGGAATTTCACCTGCCAAACACTTTGGGTTTCTTTCTTTCCTATTTAATTAATGCTCAGCTATTATGTCCAATGAAGGAGTTTTTCAGGGGTTTTCTCATTAATCCAGTGGGAAAAGGGTTACTCTTCCCCTGCCCTATAGTCAATAATCTTGTTGTAATCTGCTTTAGGGAAGAAGTTTTCATAGATTAACAACATGGATGTGCTACAGAACTCACAGTGTGTCTGCTGCTATGAAACCTTTCAGCGCTCTGAAGCGCTCTGCTCTATGGCTGCTCTGCAGAATGGGGCTGAATCACTGAAGTCAGAGGAGAGATGAGGTATTTGCTGATCAACTCAAAGTACTGTGAGACTGGATATACTTCATCCCTCATACACTGTATACCAGGAAAGTAATACACTTCTCAAAGCTGTTTGAGAAGCTTTCAGCAAAATGGAATAGTGCTGTATTCATCGAGCATTTGAAGTGAATCCTGCTCTTTCTCCAGATGGCCATTTTAGTGCTGCCCTTGTGACCATACTAATCTGATGTTAAATTTTTGATGGCTTATGTAACTTCTTGCTTTAGCCAGATGTGGGTAAGGTTTAAAATGGATCAGCTGTATCTGATATATGTAGCTCCTGCTGTACTCAAGTCACTTGGTTTTATAGAACTGTTAATTTTTATGATGTTGTCTTAATTTTTCTTTATTGTAATAAAAGCATTTGAACTTGTACAGTATTGTGGTAGAAAGCACTGAGATGGATGTAACCTAATTTAAAAAGAGTATAGTGGATTTTCACATATCAGAATAAATCTATTACAATTATAAATTTATCTATGCCTGTGAATACTTGGGAGACTGAAACAGGATTGCAAATTCCTATGTCTGAATAGCTTGTGTAGAAAGAACTGTTGTGGATTAGTTCTGTTCTTGCCCTCCCAGGTACTTTTATCTCAACAAAAGGGAGGCAATCCCTTTTTTGCCCTTGTAATTCGTGTAAGTTTTTTACTTTCCTTGTTGTCACTGTTCTAACTATCACTTGTAGATTCTGGATTCTTATTTTCTATTATAGCTTATATATAGCTTCACCCATAATTTCAGGTAACACAAGAGCTGACTGTTGTGAAGAGGTATTCATCAGCCTGGTTGCAACCTTCTTCATCAATTACAAGTAGTCCCAGCAGATGCAATCTCTTAGTGGCTTTTAATTGGTTCCTTGTGACACTAGGATTTATGGGTTTTTTCAGCCCTGAATCCAATTTTATTATGGGAGCTTTGTGACAGTTATGGATTCTGCAATGATCAAAATCTGATGGAAATGCTACTCGGCCAGAAGCAAACTAACAGAATGATAATAGAGCTGATTTCATCTGAAAAGTATTAACCTTAATGAAAACACAGAAAATCAATGTGAAAGGCCAAAGAAGGAATACCTTAGGCATTTATCAAGTCAAAATGAATCATTTGAGGAGGTTTCAGAGACAAGGGATCTTAGCACAGGAATACTAACAGCAAAACATGGGCATTAGGTGAAGTAGGTCTTCCGAGAAAGATAAAAGAGTAGGTCTAATAGTACAAATCAGGAGAGGCAAGGAACTCCAAAGAGTAAAGCCACAATACACTGAAACCTGTTCATGCTACAGAGAGGATTATTTTTCTGTTGTCATTACTAACTGCAGTCCAGTAATGAGCTTGTACATCGTCAGAAATATTATTTATGGTTGTACCAAAGAAAAACTGAACCAAACTACAAAATTCTGTCCACTGCCTGTGACAATAACTGGGATTGGATTTGCTGGTGTAACACAAGTGTTGACATTAGGTTATCCAGACGGGGATGGCACCTGCTGTGACCCCTCCCTGAGGCCACTCTGCCCAGACACGGGCAACTCTGCAGCTAAATGGGCTTACCCAGAGCCTGTATCAGGAGTAACGTGTCCAGCAGGACCAGGGATGTGATTCTTCCTACTGTGTTGGCCACTGGTGTGGCCACACCTTGAATGCTGTATCCAGTTCTGGTCCCTCAGTTCAGGAAGGACACTGAGGTGCTGGAGCACGTCCAGAGATGGGCAACAGAGCTGGTGAAAGGTCTGGAGCACAAGTCTCCTCACAAGCTAAGGAGCAGCTGAGGGAGCTGCAGGGACTCAGCCTGGAGAAAAGGAGGCTCGGGGGGACCTTACTACTCTCTGGAACTCCCTGACAGGAGGGTGCAGACAGGTGGCGGTCGGGCTCTGCTCCTGGACAACCAGCGACTGGACGAAAGGACATGGGCTGCAGCTACACCAGAGAAGGTTTACGTGTGACATTGGGAGGAATTTCTTCACATAAAGGGTGATTCCAACCTCACCAATCAACAGCCCGCGATCGCCCCCCCACCAGCGGGCACCCGCACTTTCCCCTCCGCCCGCCCACAGCTAAGATGGCGCCGGGCAGCGCCACAGCTGCCAGCACAAAAGATGGCGCATGCGCGCATGCGCGGGAAGGGGCGGGGCTAGTCCGAATTCTGGCGGGTACCGGGAAGCGCGCGCGGCGGTGAGCGAGGTGTGTGAGGGGCTCGGGGGGATTGGGGCACACGGAGCGATCCCAGAGGACGGAGCCTGGGCCGAGGGGTCGGGGAGCCGTGGGGGAGGGAGCCCCGGAGGAGGTCGAGGTTCCATTAGGTGGCGGGAGCGGCGAACGGAGAGACGAACCGTGTGGGGAAAAAGCGCGGGGTCTGCGGTGGTCACTGGCCGTGCCTGCTCGTGTGAGTTCTGCAGTTTTGCCGTAAATTAATATTCTGGAGCAAGAGAGAACAATCAAAGCTGCAGTTTATGGGCGAAACAAAAGTCTCTGCAGCAGGAAGACCTGTAAGCACAGTTAGAATTTGGGTTTGTGACTCATTCGGCCTCAGTGGATATCCCATCTTTCTTATTCAAGCTGCCCTGGGCCATTCATGTCCACCCGTGCGGGTTGTTTTTCACGGACCCTTCTTCACGAAATGGGGAAGCTGTGAGAAACGCAGAATGTGCACTTTTGAGAATAACAACTCTTTGACTTTAATAACTATTTAAATGCTAATTGTAATTATGAGGCAGGATTGGTGAGGTGGGAATGGTTATTACTATGAGAACACGGTAGACATTTCTTAAATTCTGTGTCTGTAATGTGCTTTTTTTTCTAAAAGTAATGTCTTTATGCTGCAGCAAGTTTAGCATGGGTCAGACTTTTGATACAGAAAATACATGTGGAGGTTTTTAATTTAATGGAGTCCTCATCTGCAGCTGTGAATAAAACCAAGCTGGTGGATTGCAAGTTGTCAAATAAGGAGCCTGAACACAATATATATTCTTAGATGAGGTATATGTACTTTAACAGTATCACTTTTGTTTTTCCCATAGCAGGGAATATTTTGCCTTGAGGGGGTCTTGCAGAAATCCTGGTGAAACCATGGACGGTAAGGGAGAAAATTCTCTTACTTTCAGTAGGAAGCTTGTCTTGTCAGCATGTTAGTTAATAAACTCAAGTGTTCAGAAAACCTGGTAAGGCTTTTAGTAAAAGAATTTACATTCCACTGAGTTTATTTGCAGAGTCATTTGAGGTTGCTTCTTGTTTTCCTTCTTGTCTTCCTGCGAGGCTGCTCTGTGCCTTCCCTGGTTTGGTGTTTTCCTCAGCAGCAAAGGGTAAATCACTTTCTTGGTTGATTCAGGATTTCAGTTTTGCTATGTCTGTCCCATTCCTCTCTCTGTACTTGTGTTTTCTCTATTATTTGTCCCTTTGTGCCTATTTCTTTGTTCTCCGTGTTTTTCCAGGAGCAAACTATATCTGAGAATACGCTTTGTTACCAGCCTTGCATCTCCCTCTTCCCTTTTCCACTGGCAAAAGCCACATGGGTGTCTCTGTTGGCTACATCTTTACAGGCTCCAAGCTTTTCTGTGTAACAGTAGCTGCTGTTCAAGGAGCTGCCAGGAGGAAAAAGGAGAGAAAGCCAGTGCTGACTATCTGGCAAGTTTTCTGCTGACTTGCCAGCTTGTGTCACAAGCTGAAAGCAACCACATTTCCATCTGACCTCACAGCAGAATCTGCTATAGATGCTTTTAGCTAAAGCTGAAGTGTTTTGGTTTTTTTTTGAAATGCTACTTGCTGCTCTGACTTAGTTAAAGTTGTCATTAGCTTGGAATCAGGGTGTCTTGGATGTTTTATTCCTTGGGAGCTTTCCTCTAACTGGGCAGAAATAACTCTGAGTTTAATTTTTTCTTTAGCTGATGATGACTTGGATCTCTTGGCTTCCCTCCTGGAAGAAGATGAAGCAACTGAGGAGAGGAATTCTCCTGAGGAGGAAGATGCTCCAGAGGATGAGGGAGGAGAACCAGATGAATATGATGAGCTCTTTGATGCAGAAGATAATGAGTCCTACACTGAGGAGGTTGATGCTGAGGACAGCATGATTGATGAGCAGAAGGAGAACCTGGCTACGCTGTTTGGAGACGTAGATGACTTGCTGGAAGAGGAGGAGGCAGAGAAAGCTGTCCCCATTTCAGCTCCTAGTCAGGCAAAGGAGAAAACCAATGAAGAACTGCAAGGTTTCTGTAACAGCATCTTTGATCTGTTTTATTGGATATACTCTGTCTCTAGAGAGCTAACGGGCAGGAGGTAGGGCCTGCTGCTTCTTGACGATGGCTGGAGAGGAAATACTGAAAGGCCTTGTGAGAGTTTCTAAGTTCAGTTTTCAATGCTCCCTGGCCAACTCACCAAACCTGTTTTCCAAAAGAAAAACAGAGGACTTAAGCAAGCTAGAGAGACTAACAGAGCTGTGCTGAGCAGGATGGGGAAGGTTGCCTGTGTACCTGAGCCTTGTCTGATGAAGAGCAATGTTGCCTCTGTCTTCAGGGCATCAGATATCATCCTGGCATCTTTCACCAACACACCAGTCCCTTCTCCCTCAGGGCTTACTAAAAGAAGGTTCTGCCATACCAGTCAGTGTGGAAGCAAAGCTGGCCACAGCTTTCCACGCCGTGTATTTGATTATATCAGAAGCACTTAATTATTCTAAGTAGTGCAGTTATCAACCATTTAAATTGTCTTATGGTGAGTAGGAAAGTTTTATTCAACATGGGAAGGAACATGCCACAATTAAGTAAAATATTTTTATGAGAGAAGCCAGCTCCAGGCTGTATGGAAAACTTTGCCTTCACTATGTAGAATCAAGTAAATCTGCATTGCGACTCAAGTCTCCATTTTCCAAGCTTCTATGATGCAGTAAAACTGCCAGATTTCCAGGGAACTCATAAATCCCTGTTTGCAATGGCTTCCTGCTGTCTTCATTATTATCCTTTTCCATCTCCTTTCTTTCCCAGCTGAGCTGAGAAAATTGCAAGAACAGATGAAGACGTTACAGGAGCAGTTGCAGAGGACGGCTCTTGGGCAGCAATCCAGTTCAGGCCCTGAGAAGAAAACTCCTGGTAATGAGACTAATTAAATGGATTTATGATTTATTGGCTTACCAACGTGAATTTATAGGCAGGACTTAAAATAATCCTGAAGTGGGCACTAAGTAGTAAGGAGGAATGGTGGTCTGGTGTATTCCCACAGAGGTTGTTTCTTACAGCTATAGATTAAATCAGTTTGGGTCTCTGCATCATAGATTAATTCTGCATTGGACAGCTTTCATGACTAAGTGCTCCAGACTCTTCTGGAAGTGTCCCTTCTTACGGGCAGATGTTGGTACACCCAGTAAATACAGCTGTGTTTGCTGCTCTGGCATGTTGGATGTAGTAATGAAACTTCATGGAAAAACTGCAGAGCTGAGGGATGTTTCTACTTTCCACAGCTTTGTGGTTGCAGTGACATCTGAAGTTTTAAATTGTCATGGAGAAGAGTCTTTGGGGCATTTTCAGCTGTTGCATTTCAGCTGACAATTTGGCTGAAGGGTTTCCATGTGGGGCACTTGCTTGGACTTGTTATTGAGGAATTACATAGTTTGGAGCAGTGCTTAGAGTCTGAGTCCAGATCCCGAGGTCTCACAGGTTTTTGTTTCCTTGGCCAGGTAAATCTGCGTGTCCACCCTTAAAGGAAAGGAAAGTTCAGAAGCTGCAAGAGTCACCAAGCTTCTTGGCCCAGCTGGGCAATCCTTTACCGCCAGCCAAGCGAGGAATGCAGAAATCAAAAGTACCCTCAGCAGGTACCATTCTCAGTCTGCCTTTCACTGAAACACACTGAGCTTCTGTCAAAAGCTTATAGTTCCCAGCAGTGGTGTGGGCACATCCAGGGCAATGTTATACTACTCAGTACACCAGGAGCGCACTGATCATAGTGGCAGAGATCTTATTTAGAGTTAATTATTGTATCCTTTTTTTTTCTGCTAAAGAGAGCAAGATTCCTCCTCCACGGCAAGTCCTCAGTCTCGCGTTCCAGCCTCTCAAGTCTGCCGTAGGGAACACACCCAGTAAGGTGACCAGAGAGAAGACTTCTCTTGTGCCTGCATGCTCCAGTGCAACCACTCAGCCAGTGTCTGTGGAAATGTTCTCAGGACTGAGATTAAGGTCAGCAGCCCAATTCTGAGCTATGTCTGGGGACAACCCCTCCAGTAATGGCAGAGAAAACACAATGTATATATGTGGTTTAACCATGTCAGATTTGTCATCAGGGGATGTAACACAAAGCCACAGCACTGACTGGTTGATCAGTAATTAGGTAACTATTACTTTTGGCTTAGTACCGTGTTTCTGTTTTCACTTTTGCTCTTTTCTAACAGAAAAACTCTAATTTTATTATCACCACCTTCCCTGGGATATTCTCAGTGCTGGAGCAGGGAAGCAGTAGGTTATGTGCAAAGCCCAGCTGAGCTCTGATTGAGACAATTTTTGCTCCACACTGAAAACCTCAGGAGCCATTCGCCATCTCCATACTTCATGTGGCCACAAGAGGACTCTGAATCCTCACGGTGTCCTCATCAGAACCCGTGCTGTATTCCCAGCCTGGTCAGCCATTCTTGATTAGTCTGAAATGAGCAGAGTTCATGCAGGGTTGGGGGCTGAGTTGCAGTTCCTTGGAGAAAAACTGTCATCAATAGCTTTCTGATATGGGGGGTTTTGTTTCAAGTGACCTCAGGGTGAAGGTGTTTTACAGCAAGATGTAGTCTCCCTATGAAAGCGCTGGTTGGTTTTGATTGTCCATTTGTGCTTATGGATGTGTTCTATTTTACCTGATTTCACTGGCTCTAGAAAACCCCGGGTGTCTTCTGCTGAAATGGACAGGAAAATGGCTAACAGGAAGCTCATCCGACTGTCTCAACTGAAGAACAAACTTGCTACTGAAAATCTGGAGGAAATAGACTGGGTAACATTTGGAGTCATAGTGAAGAAGGTCACTCCTCAGAGTGCAAATAATGTAAGTAACTTCACTGTATCCCTTGCTCAGTTCAAGTAAAATGCTGGTAGTCTTGCCTGAGAAACTTTCCTTTTAGGTCTTCGATTTAATCAGCCAACTCTATGTAGAAAATTGAAAACTTCTGTATTAAAGATCTTGGCTTGTCTGGTTTCATCCAGTATTGTATGTGTCCTGTAAAAAAAACAGATCTGGATATGGTGTGGTTTTGTGGGTAAAAACCTCTATTCAACAAGCAAAGTGTGCTGCCCAGCTTTAATGCCAGAAAGTTCGGCGGTAGCAGTGTTGTTGAGCTGGTTTGGCCTTTAAGAACCCCAGAACTGGCAGCATGGATGGCTGGAGATACTGTATCCAACCTCTACTGAGGTTACAAATTGTGTTTTTCAAAATCAATTAACCTTGGATGCCATGAAATCAGAATAGCTCCTTAAAAGAAACAGCCATGGCGGATGCAGTTGGTGTCACTGCAGCAAAGCTGAAGGGAAAGGGAATGTCTATTCCAGGGCAGGACCTTCAGTATCTGGCGGCTGAACGACCTGCGGGACCTCAATGAGTGCGTCTCTCTTTTCCTGTTTGGTGAAGTCCACAAGGAGCACTGGAAGACCGACCAAGGCACAGTCATTGGCCTGCTCAATGCCAACCCTATGAAACCTAAAGAAGGCTCAGACGAGGTGAGGATTTTTCATTCAGCTCTAGATAAAAACCTATAGCTGAACCTTTTCATGTCTGACTGAGAATTTAGCTTTATAACACATCTTAAGGTTGAAATTGCAGCAGTTTGCCCAACAGTTTAAATTGCATTCAGGTAGTTACATGGTGTGTATTTGCTCCTGGAAGACTGAACTTCGAGAAGTCCTACTAAGCATTTAAACCCAGAGTTTGTTCAGTGCTTAACCTGCTCCAGGTAGCACTTGGCTCTTCCACAAATACAGGGAGTGTATTTTCATTTCAGTTTATTCAGCTACTTCAGTGGAACACCTATTTCATGCTAGAGGTCTCTCAAAGCTGAAAAAGGTGGAGAAGCTCATTTCTCTCTTCTAATTCAAGCATGAGATACAATTTTTCAAAATGTTCAAAAATCACAGCTGAGGAGCAGCAATACTTCATTTATTAAACAAACAATGTATTATGTAAATATATGTCAGTTGATACATAGTAGTTCACTTATTTGTTTAACTGATTATTTATAAATGCAGAACATGATTAATTACTTCTCTGTAGGTATCAAAACATTTAAGATTGCTTCATTTTGCTAATAAGTTAATATCTTTTTAATTGCACTGGAATGGAACCTGTTTCCAGTTACTTCCTTCAAGGGGAGTTTCAGTCTCGTAGCTGATCATGTAGTGTTCTGCATTTTAAATTCTCCAAGTAGAAAAATTAAGGATCTCACTTATTGTCTTTTAAGCTATATAATTGCTTAAATTAGCACGAATAAGCAGCAGATAGTCCTGTTGGTGAGCAGGAAGACAAACCACATTTAATAGGAGGGTTGAATTTAACTGGGAAGGGTGACTCTTCTTACCTAAAATGTTCACATTTATTACTACATTAAAACTGACTTGTCCCTTGGCTGCAGACACAGTTCCTGGTGTATTTGGTTGTGTGAAGCAGACACTCTTTCACAGGACTCAGTTTTGACTGGACCAAGACGCTTGGAGAGGGACAGAGAGCCCTGGTACAGCTCTTCCTCCCGTCCCCTGCTGGATGTGGGGGTCATGATGGCATCAGAGCCAAGCAGTTGTACAGGACCATTTATAGCACAACTAGATCTGCCTTAGACATTTTTTGGTTTCCTGAGGCTCTGAGCATAGAACTCAAATGTCTTTCATCTCCTTGTGAGAAATAAATTCACTTTTTTCTTTTAAACTGAGCCATTTCTCAGTCTGAATAGGACATGTGGCTTTCTTAAGCTAGGCCTGCATTTTAAGACTATGTTATTAGTACCAGAAGTACTGAATCAGATCAGACAAACCAGTGACATCTAGAAAGAGGCCCATCCAGGCCTTAAGGCATGTTCTGATTTCTGTCTAGGTGTGTTTGTCTGTTGACCATCCCCAGAAGATCCTCCTCATGGGAGAAGCTTTGGATATGGGCACCTGCAAAGCCAGGAAGAAGAATGGTGATCCCTGTGCACAGATTGTGAATCTGGTCAGTATCTCAGTAGTCAGGACATTCCTAAGTTGTTGGTGAAAATATGGCTGCTGATTTTGTACTGATACTCTGACTTTTTTACTTGTTTCTGGGTCTTGACTTGTAACTAACTAAAGTGGGTGGAGAAAGTGAGAAATGAAACCCAGAGGAGCTGTTTCTGTGCTGTCACTGTGCAGCAGCAGGGGATTTCCCTAAATCCAGGGCTGATGCTGCAGTGAAAGGAGATGGTCTTTACCTATGACTGCCACACCTTTTCACTCTCATTTGCACTAGAGAACTCATCCAAAGAAAAAAACAGGAGGTTTTTTGGGGGGGAATGGCTGTTTTTTTGAAATTATTTTAACCCAATGATCTCCCTGGTCTAGTGTACCTGCAAGCTGTTAGAATATTTATTCCTGAATGTGGGGCACTGGAGATGAGAGAAAAAGGTGTTGGGATCCTTTTAGGACATTACTGACTTGTACTAGTTTACAGGACTTGTGGATTATGTTACTTCATGGCTATGGTGATGCTGTGAAAGCTGAAAGGAACCCTGTTTGAGTCAAAGGGTTGTAATTAGTAGGGTATCACTTAGAAGAAAGAGAAAAAATGAAGGAATGAAGCACTGAGGAGCTGAAAGTGTGAGAAGTGGGAAGAAGACAAATACAGAAGGTACTTGCAGCCAATCAAGGATGGCAGACCCACTCCAGGAGGAGGCTGTGCATACAGTACACAAAATTGAGTAGAGTCAAGAGGGCAAGAGGTCCTGGGTGGGATATGAGTTGACTTCAAGGAATAGCCTTAAAATTCTTTGATGCACAGGGTTGTTTCCAGTGATTAGTATAGGCAATTTTAGCTTTGTTTTTCATTGCTCAAGTGTGGGCATATTTTTGCTTAGTTGGTCAAATGCTGGAGTACCACAGTAGAGATGTTACTTCAGTTTAGCCATAGAAGGATGCATATTGGTGAGAGGAATGAAGTAAATTGTAATTGCTGGCCTTCTGTAATGGACTTCTCCCATTTCTTTTCAGAATGACTGTGAATATTGTCAGTATCACATACAATCCCAGTACAAGAAGCTCAGCTCGAGGCGGGCAGATCTGCAGTCCACCTTTTCTGGTGGCCGTGTTCCCAAAAAATTTGGCCGGAAAAATCCCACTTTGAAGGAGAGGCTGTGTCAGGATGGGTTTTACTATGGAGGAGTCTCTTCAGCAGCATATGCAGCCTCAGTGTAAGATAAACCATTCATTTCCCTTGCTTTTGAACAGAATTTCCCTCACATGTGCAAGGGAGCCTGAAGCTGTATTTAAGGGAGTCTACTCAGAGAACCCTTTGCCTTGACGACATTCACATCATTTCAAGTAGAAATAAATGCCCCACATTTGGGGCATTTCCTACTGGCCACAGAGGGTAACAGAGCTGTTGTTTGATAGAAAAATTTTAAGTTGGTAGTAAGATGTGGTAAGGGGTGTTTTTACCTCTACATTATTACTATGGTGTGAAGCCAAGCAGCTTTTGTGTTTCTGTAGATTGATGGACTTTAAGATCATGAGATCCCAAGCATTCAAGACTCCAAGATTGTAACTGTATTTTGTTATGGCTCACTGCATTTAATCCCAGAATCAGTGTATTCTGTATTTCCTCATGTCTTCCTTGGCTGAAATTATAGTGTCACTATGGGTTAATGAGGAAACAGGAGTGACCAAGATCAGTATGCATCTCATAGGTGCTTTATCCAAATCCCACAAAGACTACTGTGGAAAGATGAGTCACAGCTGGATCCAGCCCTGTGCTTGGGCACAGCTTTTATTCCCTTACCACTGCCCTCTGACACCCAGTGTGACTCCACAGTAATGAAGCAGTTCCAACCTCCTTTCCATCCCTGGAACTACCTGTGAGCAAAGCAAAGCTATGATCTATGTTTAGCATTCCTTTACTGTATAGGAAATACATGTCTCAACAAAAGGAGAAATGGAAGATCCTAAAAATTATGCTGGAATTTGGATTAGATTCACATCCTTCCCAACAACAGACAGATGGCCCTTTGGGGTGGCTGGAGTTTTGTTGTAGCACTGGGCTGGTATTCAGGCTCCTGCTCCTTGCTCCAAACGTGGGAAAACTCTGATGTTCTGGATTTGTTTCCTCTTTCTAGTGCAGCAGCTGCTGTGCCGAAAAGGAAGATTCAAACCACGCTCTCCAACCTGGTCGTGAGAGGAGCTGATGCAATTGTCCAGGAAACCAGGAAGAAAATTGGTACCCAATTACCCAAGTAGTCTCTTCAGTCTTGAGGCGTTCCCAGCTTGATGTGTAGATGTGTCCCAGGGCCTTCTAGTCACTGAATGAACCTGGCAGTCACTTTGCTGCAGAAGTGGTCTTTTGCAGGCAGCTTCCTAAGTTGGTTAAAACTCCTCTTCCCTCTTGAGATCAGTTTCAAGGCAAATGTAACTAAGCAACTGTGCAGCTCCATGCATCTTTTTTTTCATCAGTGCCCCCAAATTAAGTCTCCTGTTCTGTCTTTGGACAGTGACAGAAGATCTTTGCCAGATTAATGAGAATTGGAAGTTCTAAGAACTTTTAACCAGAGGTTTTATTTTATTTGATCAAAATAAATTACTTATGTCAACCTTGAAAGCTTCTAAGGAATACTAAGTATAAGTCAGTCAGGTCTGCAGTGCAGGGGACCTCCTGAGAACCCACGCTGTTTCTAGTGCTTTGCTTTTGTGTCAAAACATGTTCCTTTATTAGCTCCTGGGATGTCACCAGTCTTCTCTGCCCCTGTTTTGTTTCTGTAAAACACTTAATATTGCACCTTCTTTATGCTCCTTGGAGAGCAGGTGACAGATGATTCAAACTGCGTTCTAGATGCCACTTAGATGTCTTACTTACATCTTTCAGTTCCATCAGCTGCCTCCATTTCAGACAACATAGTGTATGTCCATAGCAGCTTTTAGCTGCTGTTAATTCTCCAGGGATAAAGTTTGGAAGCTTCAGGACTGTCAAGCATCCTGAAAATGGGAATGATGGGAGTAACACAGGCAGCCAAGCCTGATGAGGAACTGATTGATGAAGTTTCTGAAGGGGTAGAAATGTCTGTGACAAACAACAAGACCTTGGGCAACCTAATATAATGTAAAGGTTGGTCTTGCTTGAGAAATGCTCGGGGGACCTGCAAGGGTTTCTTCCTACTTAGAAAACTCTGCATCTCTGAAGCCAGGCCTGCTTCTCTTCCTCATTTCAAATCTGCTGTATTTCTGCCTCTTCCTCTCAGGTGCAGCAAAGAGACCCATGCAGTGTTCTGAAGAATTCAGGGAACTGCTGGCACAGCCAACTTTTGGAGCACGAAACCTCTGCAAACACTGGACCAAAACAGGTATTGTCCTTTTACCTAAAGAAAGAACCACTCACTCTACCTCCTTCTGAACAAAGTGGCTTTTTATTTTGGTTTGTTCTTTTTTCCCAGATGCTGTAAAGAAGCAAGGGGCCGATTTCCAGTCTATCTCTGCTTCAGCACTGCTCAAGCAACAGAAACAGAAGTTTCTGGAGGCCAGAAAAAAGCGATCTGAAGAGATTCAGAGGCGGTAAGACATGGGAAGGGTTCTGTTAATGTAGCCCTAAGGATAACAGTGTTTTCACTTCTTACTTCCCAGCCTCTCTGATTTTAGCTTTGAAAATAAATGATCATTCACTCCTTCTGGTGCCTTCTTCAAGTCACTCTTGATTTCAGTGACCCAGCAACTCCTTACCAGTCTTGTTTTCCTTTCCTGGATGCTGAAATTGCTGTATGTTTTTGATGCCTTAAATGGCTACCTAGAAACAGACACTAGACAGGAATAAAGGAAAAAGGAGGTATTTATTTGAAAGGCCTTCAGATATACACTTTTGGGCTCCAGAGGGTCCAGATTCACTGCCTCAATGAATCCCAAAATGGATGACAGGTCACAAGTTCTTCACACTTTTATATCAGCATAAATTCACCTACCAGAACCCAGCCAATGATGGAATTTCCCCAAGCTTGCCCCCCTCTCCCCAAGATGATAGTTTACAGTTCTTGGTCTGGGTGTCTTTGGAGAGCGAGCTGGAGAGGTTTTGTTATGTCTATCTTAGCATAAGAGAACAGCACTTAACAAGCTACAGGAAACTTCAGAGTTACAGTAACAGTACAGGATTTGAAAAATATAAAAGTTAATACCTAAGGCATCATTTCTTTTAGCAATTAAAGGCCAAATAGTGAAAAATCATAGCCTGCATTCCCTCCTATTTGTTTCTTAAACCTTTCTATCTCTGACTTGTATCCCTAATTGAATGAATTATTCTTGTCTTACAAGGTTTCTCCAGAACACAGGTAAAGCCAGCACTCCTGCTCTCCCGTCCTCCTCCAGACAGACCTCCCTCCATTCCCCAGTGCCTGGGGCAGAGTTTCCCAAAGCTGCAAAAATGTCAACTCCTCAAAGGCCCAAGCTAGGTACAGGCTTCTCAGAAGGAGAAGATATCCTCTTCTTTGACAAGTCTCCACCTTCAAGGCCAAAGCTAGATAGCTTGGCAGAAGCCAAAAAGGTACCAGTTCTTTGGATCTTTTAAGTATTAAAGAGAAATTTAGGGAAATTTGGTTTGTGGTAGAAGAGGAGTATTTGGTCAGGTATGGCCCAGCTCAGTTCTGGCATTAGTGAAGTTTCTGCTTTATGGCATCACACTGGCCTATATTCCAGCACACAGGAAACCTGTGGTTCCTTATAGTTGTTAGTGCCAAAGTCCATGCCTTTAGTCAATCCCTTAAGGCAAGGGATTTGTGCTGAAAACCCCTGGAGTGCTAAACTCAGCCAGTTTGTTCTTTGGCATTTCTAGTGCAGTGTATTGCAGGTGTTTTCTGTTTGACAGGTAGGTAAGCAACTGGTTTAACTGTGTTGTATCATGAGTCTGGATAATTTTGTTTTCTAGGCGAAACAGAACACATATTTTTTTGGCAAAAATATGTTCATTTGTTTGTCAAATAAACTTTTCCAGCTAGAATGAGGAACTCTTAGCATTCTGGGAGTATGAGAAGGAATAGTTGTAAGCAATTTTCTATTAGTTGCAAATTATTATCAATTTATGTGGAAATCTCAAGTGATTTGATTTCTCTGAAAAACTTACTGATTTGTGAAGCAGATAAAGCACAGCTGCAGAGATACCAGGCCTGGCACCACCCACAGAGGAATGATTTTATGGTTTGGGAAGTTACGAGAGGTTGGGCAATGTGAATTAGATGTATGGCAGAGCTGGGAATTTTGTTGGGCCTCTCTCCAGCCAGCTCCATGCTTAGGCCAGTGGATGTTCTCTCTTCCAGCCTTCCTCTGCTACTTCTGGAAGTAGGAGCATGGGAGCCAGACAGGTCACCAACACTTCCCCTACTCTTTCCTGTTTTCTAGCTGGCTGCAATACAACGACTACGAGCGAAAGGCCAGATTCTTCCTAAAACAGACCCAAACAGTGTCAAGAGGAAACGGACTGATGTTGAGGATGTCCTAGAAATTGTTGAAAGAGTTGAGAAAAATGTTGCTCAGCCACAAGGTGCAGAAGTAGACAATGGTATGTACTGTTAGGTTCTAGAATGGAAAAAATGTGCTTCTGTCCTACTGAACAGAGCAGTTGTTGCTGGGTTAAGAACTTAATTGCTGTGATAAAGAGAGGCCAAGTTAGGTCTGTTTGGGACTTCAAGGGTTTGTTGGAAAGAATAAAACAATCTCTAACTCTGTGGAGAAAGTGTGAGATGTAATCTCTGATAGCTCCCTATGCTCATATCTGTTCCCTTTCTTCTGGCACTTGAGCATCGGCAGTGCATGGCTGACTTCACCGAGGGAAACCAAGAATTAATCCCACCTGGGAAGGTATTTGAATTTTTTGTGGGAACTTGAGTTTGCCTGCTGGTGATTTACTGTGTGATCTTGGATTAATTGTTTAATTCCCTTTAAAGTTTCTTCATCAGTCAGTGACGGAACACTGCTTGCACTCCTGGGAGTAATGTGAAAATTCCTAGTACGGTGCTTTGAGAGAAGATGCAATGTTATTTTAAAAAAAAACTTTTATTTTTTCGGAAGCCATATTTGAACTTGTTTTCATGTTCCCAAACTATGAAAAGCTGCTGTTTGACCTGAACATCTGCCTGAGAGACCTGAGACTTCCAAAATCTCCTGCAGTGATCAAGTTTAGATATCACAGCGTTGTTTTGTAGGACTGAGCCTTTTTTTCTCCCTAGAAATGGATGAATTGGAACCTGCCCAAAAGAAACGGCGTGAGCAGCTGGCCTATCTGGAGTCAGAAGAGTTCCAGAAAATTCTGAAGGCCAAGTCCAAGCACACAGATGTCCTGAAAGAGGTATGGCCTCCCTCCAGCTTTAACTGACATCTTAGAACTAGGGAGCTGACTGGACTCCTCATGATTCCAGCAAGAAGCAGGCACCGAAACATGTCATAGGCTCTGGATTGTCCCGAGGAGTAGGGCTGGGTGTCTCTGGGCACACAGGGCACAATGCCTGCAAGTCAGCACTGTTGCCATAGCCACGATAAGGTCAAGTTGCCAGTTGCCATCAGGTTTTTCTGCTGTGTTTGAAAGAATCAATGAAGTTTCCTTGATTGATGGATAATCAAAGAAATCCCTCTGCCTTAAAAGCAAATGAGACACATGCCTATTCCTTCCCTCCTTACTTGGCCACATAAAGCCAGCTGCCACCTTCATCTGTGACTCATGTCAGCTGTGAAAAGCCAGCAGGTGCCCTGAAGAGCTGAAAGGTTGAATTTCTCACATTGGGGTCTCTGCTCAGCACCTCCAATGGCTGCATTGTCTTGGACACTTACTGGCATGAAGTCATAGTTGTTTTAAGGTCTTCTGGGGAGTAATATTTTGGCTAAGAACCTATTCCATTAATTACATCTGCCCACCTGACTTCTCTCTGCACTGTCCTCATGGGTTATGTACTTATTTCAGTACATTTCCTGCTATTGTTAAACCTTCCCACTCGTACATTTCAGTGGTGTCCTGTTAGAAGGCTGGTGAACTACAGAATGTGTACAATATGGATTGTTTGAAGCAAGAGAGGTGTGGTCTTTCTCTGCTCCTAGACTGCAGTCTGCTTCAAACAAGCCTGGTAATCTGCCCTAAGGCCATTTATGAAATGGCTTCTCCCCTCTTTGTGTCCTCACAACCAATTTTGTGTGCCCCACAGGCTGAGGCTGAACTGCAGGAGCAATACTTTCAGCCACTGGTGAAAAAGGAAGAACTGGAAGAGAAGATGAGGAACATTAAAGCAGTGAAATGCCGAGTTGTGACGTGTAAAACGGTGAGTGAAGGGGGAGCCAAGGTAACAGCAGGGGAGTGGAACATGGATTCTACAAAATGGTGCTGGACTATCCTGCAGACTCCCATCTGTCACTCTCTTGGCTGTGGTCCAGTGCAGGGATTGATGGGGACAGTTTTGTTCCTTATGCCTGTTGCTGAGAGCAGCCTGTGCACAGAGTGGCTGAGACATGGCAAGGCAGGCTTTAGTGCTGTGCTGTACATCTCAACTCGATGCTTGTGCCAGTGGTTCTGTGGATGTTGCTGTCCTGAATTTCTCAGTTTCTTCCATGAAGTGCTTTGTACCAGGGCCCTTAGTTCCCCATATTTCATGACAAAAGCAAAGTCCTTGGAAACATTAACAGTGGGTGGGAATCCTCTATCTGCATTTCCAGGGACTTTGCCATCAGGAAGAGGAATGGAGCTTTATGACTGTCCCAAATGTACTCAGAGGAAGGGAAGCATTACCTCTCACTTCTAAAGTTTCAGCCTCTGCTGAACTTTCCCTCTTGCTGCCTTCCCTACCTGTTTTGGGATTGCACAGGGGGACACCTGTGCCTTGTGAAGTGCTGGGAGCAGGACCACAGGGTGGTGGCAAGAGGAGGATGGCATTAGAAGGAACAGTGGCAAATCCTGGGGCTGTGATCCAGCTTCTGGCCTCCTAAAGATGTGAGAGGACAGGGATGCTTTCCTCTGAACATTCAGCTGTTGCCAGCCCTCAGAACAGGTCTCATATGCTCTCTCTCTTCTCCCTGACAGTGTAATTACACCTATTTCAAGCCTCTGGAGACCTGTGTGCAGAATAACCACGACTACCTCTGGCATGATGCCATCAAGAGATTTTTCAAATGTCCTTGCGGAAGCAGAGCTATTTCCCTTGACAGGCTCCCAAAAAAGCCCTGCAGGTAAGAAAGGAGCCTCATGAAATAGTGACTGGCACTTTGGTACTGTCCCTTCACATGTCACTTGTGAGTCACATAGCCATGTCCTAAAAGGGGAGTGTTAGCCCTTGTGCCAAGAAGCATGGACAAGGTGTGGGGCTGCTTTAGGGTCCCCTCATACTGTGCAGCAAACACACCACAGTGGTCCTCACCTGCCATCTTCTTCTTTCAGTTACTGTGGCCTCTTCAAGTGGGAGCGAGATGGGATGCTAAAGGTAAGTGTGAGCCAGCAGTTTCTGAGCACCTCAGCACTCCGGCTGCTTCCCACGGTACTTTTGTCCCCCTCTTTGGTTCTGTGCCCTTGCAAGCTCCCAGCAAAGCCAAGCAGCTCTGCATTTAGTCAGGTACACACAGGTGCCTGCAGGCTGTGTTTTAGTGGACTTCCACTTTCTGCTTTCTGTTCTCAAAGCTTTGTTTTATTCAACGGCGGGGAAATGGCTTTTAAACAAAGCTGTAAGAATTCAGAATGTCAAAGTCCCTAGAGGGTCTGTCAATATTTTATCAGGTAATTTATCCCTACCACAACTTCTATCAGGGAAGTGTTTGGGAGATATCTATCTCATGTTTATTTTCTTCCTGCATGGTTTGTGTTTCCAGGAGAAAAAGGGTCCGAAGATTGGTGGAGAAACGCTTTTACCAAGAGGAGAGGAACAACCAAAATTTCTCAATAGTCTTAAGTGACCTGGAGTTGATTTTTTTCACAATGTAAGGATGGATTTCTGTGTCTGAAACACACATTTATATTGGACTGCCAAGAAGAAGAATGTGTACGGATGAATCAGTAGGGGAATCAGTTCTTGATGAAAAGGACGTCTCCCAAGTGTCCACCAGGCCACTGCATGGATACTGAACTTTGTTGTTTTTTTTTTTTTTTTAATTGACTGAAAAAAGTTGCATGTGAAATGCATATTCATGCCAGTTGTTTCCAACTAACAACATAAGAGTGACCTCACCAGACTTTTAAGTGACAAATCATCATGAATGGGAATGACTGTAGATTCTGTAAGCACTTATGAAATTAATACTGTGATGTGTTCATGCCAACCTGTCAGGTTCTTCAGCTCTTGGACAAAGAGGGGTGTGAGAGGGTTGTAGGCACAAACCATTCTCCATTGGCTTCACAATTACTCACTCTGAACCCTTAGGAACAGATGTCCTGAGTTTTTCCTTGGCTTAGCTGTCACAAAACCCTTCCATGGCTTTGGCACTGCAAGCCAGCAGTGTTTATGCTGCAAACTCTGAGCTCTCTGTCTTCCAGCACCATCCACACTACAGTGCTCTTATGGCTACAGACCTGCAACTCCCACTTGCAGAAACACTTTAATGAACCTGGCACCATTTTGTGAGTGGTTCTAAAGAGTTGAGTGATTATATTTAGAAGCTTTTACCCTTTTTCTGGCATTTTAAATAGGAGCAGTAGCTGTCAAGGAGGATGAGATCTTTCTCCAAGAGGTGGCTCCTGAGAAATGCTGTCTCCATACAGGCATTTTTCTGAAAACACACCTCTGTAGGGATGCCTACAGCTTTTAACCAGCTTTTCCTGGAACTGAGTCTTTTCCTGCTCCTAGCTCATGCCCAGTAGGATATTTTCAAGTGCCTAAACCCCTCTACCCTCAGTGATTCAAAGTGCCACTAACCATCTCTTGTGTCCCAGTGGTCTTGTC
This sequence comes from Vireo altiloquus, assembly GCA_013396875.1. Lineage (NCBI taxonomy): Eukaryota > Metazoa > Chordata > Aves > Passeriformes > Vireonidae > Vireo > Vireo altiloquus. The sequence continues at coordinate 510,062 of VZRF01011526.1, read as the reverse complement.
AATGCCTCATTTCCTTGCACAGGGGCTGGAAGAGAAATAAGTTACTTCATTTGGAGCAACTGGACAGATTCACCTCAGCATTCTGCAGCCCTCATCTTTTACTGGTGCTTTTATTGGTGCAATTTGGCCTGTAGCATTCATTTCAGTCTCATGTTGGTACTATTTGGTGTGTTGGGTGTCACTGCTAGGGGACAAAATCAGTAACTGTGACATTGCTTGGCAACATCTCCCATGGATTCCTCCTTCAGAATAAATGGAGTACAGAATTAAACAGTCCCTGAGTCTGCATGGTATTTCTCTGAGGAAGAGCTGTTTCCTCAACATCTTTGCCCACAGAAAGGAACGGGTTTGTGGTCTGTAATTTCAGCTTTCACAGAATTTGCTCATTCAGACTTAATAGGAGTTTCTCACCTGGAGTCCACAAAACCACTGTGAAATTCCACATTGGTATCAGCGTTCAGCCAACATGTTGAAAACTTCACAGTTTTTCCAGTTCCTGTCTCTTGGGCCCAAGGAAAGGAGATTCTGCAGAAATTAAATTGTCAAAGGAGGGCTAATGCTTTATTATCATAAATGCCCCCAGGACTGGGATATGTAAGACATGTATCTCTGTGGGATTGAGAGCAATGCTATATGCAAAAATAGGGTAAGGAAACCAAACCAGTTGCTTCGCTTAAGCTTTAGCAGTAAACAAGGAGTGGGGGAGATGGATGTATTGGAATTTATGTGTCTCATTATTTTTTGAGATGCCTTTGTTGTGCCAGAGATTGCACTACTACCCTGATTCCTGAATACTCGGCTCTAACAAAAGGGAAGGTGGGATCAGGATGGTCACAGCAAGGAGATGAGGAGATACTGGCAGATCTAAGACTAAAGCTTTCTCCAAAATGGGTTTGGCCCAAACATCCTGCAGGCCATTACTGGCTTTTTGGGTGACTCTCAGCTGCAGCATCCTGACATTTTCTTCAGACCCAGCACCAGCCTCTCCAGGGTTCACTTGGGTTATTCAGCCACACAAGCCACAACAGAATTTCTGAACCACAGAAATAATCCAGTGCAGCCACTGAAGTTGGTTTTGCTACACTTTAATCTTTATTTCAAAAATACAATAAAATCCATGTTCTCCATCAGCTATACCAGAGACTTCAGTGATACTGATTCACTGGTTGATTTTGCACAGAAAAAGGATATTGAAAACCCTAAACACATTATCACACATGGAATTTTATATTAATATGATTTTACTTAACTATATTATTAATATCCTTACATTAATAGAATATGAGCCCGAAAGTATATCAAGAGAGAGACTAGAAAAAATAAGTAATGCACGACTCACCATAATCTTTTTGATTACCTAAATTAGCTGCAGCAATCTGTTTTTGTAGGTCAGGTTTTCTTTGAAGTCCATCAGCTGTTCTATTTTGTATTAGCATGAAATTCTTTTGTAATGTGGTATTTGGCACAAGTTCCTTACACAGAGGGCACAAAGCACATGAATCTGGCTCCTCAGAAGCTGATGCTTAGGCACAGGATTTCCATCATGGTCTTTAGAGGTGACTTTAAAGACTGATTCTTTTTCCTTGCACTACCTTTGATCATTTCTTCTGAAAAACCTGCATTTAAAAACCCCACAAAACAACAACAAATCCAGAAAACCATCTTTGAATGCAGTGTTTCCTGCTTGATCCTGTATGAGCTGATCTGTTTGCCCATAAAAACACTCATTAACTGTCTCTTCAAAGTCTCAAACAGAAAAGTACAGACAACACTAAATTAAATTAAAAGCTACAAGCTCCAATGCACAAAACCCTGCTTGGCATAAGCCAAAAGGCTCGTTGGATTGATGTGGCAAGCAGAGAAAGCACTCAGATGGGTGTTTTATAAACCATGTCCTCTTCTTGCAAATCCAGTTATAGAAGGATTGAATAACAGCCTCTACTACCTAAATACCTGCTTGCACAAGCTCGTCCTACTTGGGTTGATTTGCACTGAAAAGATAGCAAAGAACGTGGATGAAATCAGTTTTGGCAGCCCAGAGATGGGAATGGTGATGAGTAGAGCTGGAGGAGGAATTTGCAGAGCTCCTGGGCTGATTTCCAGGGATGTGAAGGGGCTGTCTATGGAACAAGGGCACTTCTCCAGCACAGGCAGGCAGCAAGAAGCCTTATCAGCAGAAAGGCCAAAATTACTTGTGAGTTACGAGATAAGGTAGTGATTTAAGATTAGCACAAGGTCTGGAGCAGAAGCCATTTTATATTTTGCATGTCCAAATTCAATTACTTCTTTCTCCACCTGCTCTTGGATCATGTTCTTAACATCACTGTAGTAGCACTCTGAGCTGGCGAGGTGACAGCTGTGTGAGGACACCGAGCATCACTCACTGCTGCTTTGATTACAAATGGCTGCTGGAAAAGGATCTCCCACATCCCAGATCGGCTTATAGAGTCAAATCTACTTTGAAAAAACTGTAATGTAGTTAATTAAACTTCCTTTTCCCCTCCAAGTCTCTTGCATGAAGTAAGACTTTGATCTACAGCACTAGAAGCCAAAGCCAGGATTCAAAATCCTTCCTTTGGCACCTGCTCAGTGTCTTCACATCAAAGTGCTGAGCGTGCAACTGCTGTCAGCTAGGTCAGGAGTCAGACTAAATCTGACATTTCTGAACTGCTAGTCTGGAAAACAGCACATAAATTCTAAGCAAAAGATCTTCTCTGTGTTTATTGTCTTTTACCAAGCTCCAGGAAGCCTTTGTTTTCGACACATGTGAAATGTCAAGGCAAAGAAAAAGTGTCTGAAACACTGGGGCTTCGTGCAACTGCAGAAGGCTGAATAAGCAGCTGGGTGTCTAATTTTTACATGCTCCTTTTTAAAAATTGGATGCTGCTATTAAAAAAAAAATAGTCCAAGGATCATAAACATGGTTAACCTAAACTGCAGGAACATTAAGTTAGTTGGAAAGAAAGTTTTAGATGCAACATGAATTTAGGGGCACACATGCACCTCCAACATGGGAACCTGAACAGGTAGAGCAAACCAAACTATAAAAAACAAATCCCACCAAGCCAGGGCTGAACTAAAACACACTTTTACAAAAAAAACTTCAAATATTTTGCTTTTAATTTGATTCAATTCAAGCAACTTTTCTAATAGGGTAACTACTGCTTCATGAAAATACACAGCAAGCCAAGCATGTCAACACCTTCTACGTTTCCCTGTCTCTGAAGCTCTGCTTAATGTATCTGGAAGTTTATTTCTCAATTATTGCTACAGAGGAGGTATCCAGCAACACCACACACATCCATGCTGGGAGATTCCAGCTTCATTCAACTGTGTTCTGCCCAGCAGAGTGAGCACAGCCTGCCCCAGAGGGTGGTTAAGGACAAGGTGTGGGAAGGAGTGAGGACTCTCATTGGGTGGGACAACTGCTGAGTTTAGGTGATCACCGAGGTCTTTGTTGGGTTTGTTCTTCTGAAAAAGCCAATTTTAAACCTAAATCAGAGGTACATAAATTTTTAAAAACAAAACTAAACTTCATTCTCTTCTCTTTCCTAGCTGTAGGAAGAGAAATTCAGTCTTGAAACTGGGAATGTGACACCTGTAGCTCTTCTCTTTGGCCACAGCTCCCTCTGCAGTCAACCCAGCTTCACCAGTGATGCCAGACAGGGAAGTCTCTCGATGAAGGCTGTGCTGTGAACCAGACAGAATACACCAAGTTCTCACAAAAATCCCACGGAAAGCACCAGCTAGGCTGTGAGCCAGAGCTCAGCAAAGTCAGCAGAGGGATGTCTAACTCACTGGAAATCATTCACTTGGGCCCATGCTCTCCACGGGAGCTGCATCAGTGCCAGGGTTAGAGAGGGCATGGAAGATTTGCAGGAACCAAAACACCCAAAATCACTCCCTGAGCAGGGGGGTCTGTGCTAAGTGACCCCTTATCAGCCTTCTTGGTGTTGTGGTCAAACCAGAGGCTGCTGCAAGGACATGTCTGTCTCCAGGTGGGAACCACAGCCAGACACCTTGCTCCAGCACCAAGGGTTTAGGACCAATAAATTGTGCTCGAACAACACCTTGTTTAAAAAAACAAACAAACAAACAAGAAAACCTAGAGATGCTGCAGGAAGAGGAAAAATCACTAAACAGGGCAGAAGGTGCCACAAGAGCCTATCAGTGCAGCCTTTGGTGCTGTTTTTGACACCTTTTTTTGGGTGGATTGGGGGGAAACTAGCTGAAGGTTGATGCTTTGCTCTGGGGTGTTCAACCCCCACCCCAGTTTCTGAGCAGCAGAAATGATACAGCACAGCCCTCGAGTGCAGTTTTGCTTTGATTTATTCTTTATTTCAAAAAATAGATTCTGAAAGCAAAAGAATCTTTCAGAAAGAAACAAAAAACATTGTGAAAGGCAAGAGGATCATTTCAGTGCGCATCACTCCACCCTGCAACCACTGCATCCCAGGGAGCATCCAAACACCTCCTTGACCTGTCAGCAGCAAAAGGCACCTTTTCCCAGACCTGCCAGGCTCAAAGGATTCCCTCACTTCACAGAGCCTTGGATCAGCTGTGCAAGGCCAGTGGGAGGCTGCTTTGTTGGCCCAGTAGCTCCCAGCACTGTCAGACTTGTATTTCACCTGTGCCAGAGCTGCTTGGTCAGGTATGATGCCACACCAAGCCATGCTTGAAGAACTCCACCAGCAATCACATTCCTGTTGATCAATCCCATTTTTCTCTGTAAGTGGTTGCTGGTTTCTCTTTATCCACTTCCTTACACAGTTGATTGTGCTGGTACCAACACCCACATCATCAGACACACCAGTAACTCCCCATGTCACTGAGGGCTCATCTGATTTTTTTTTTTTTTTGCAGAGGAAAGGAAGTTGGAAATGTTGGAAATTCTTGCACAAAATCTTACCATTGATATAGCATCATTCTAAAGGTGTGTCATGTTAGAAACTTTTAAGAAACAAGAATGAAAACACCAAGAAAATCAAGGTGTTCTTTCAAGACCTTGCTTATCTAAGACACCCACAGCAAGGTTGTCTTTGACATACATCAACTGTCCAACCTCAGTGCAATTATTCTGAATTAGCATAAAACGATTTTGCAATGCAGCATTTGGTTAAGTCACCATTATAGAGGTCAACAAAGCACAGGGAATTCCGCCTGCCCAGGCAGGGTCTGTGTTCTTCCCTCAGAGGAGCTCATTCTCAGGCCCATGTTTTCCATCCTACTCTTCACAGGGTCTTCTACAAGTTAATTCTTTCCCCTTGCACAAGCCGTGCTCGGAAGTTCCAAATATCCTTCAAAACAAAAATGAGACAAAGGAAAAGCGCCTTGAAATCCAGAAAAAACAGTGACCAGGATTCCAATTTACAGAGATGACAATAGAGGATTACTTAGTTCTTATCTTTTGTGAAGGTGAAATAAGAGCTGGGCACTTCTCTGGGAGAAAACTCCAACTCTGGCTAAAAAAAATTCTTAAGGCTACACGAAAGCATAGAGACTTCTAGGGTTTGTATGGACAACCTCATTTCCACTCAGGAGAAGGAAAGAGCCTCACTACACATCTCTTTTGATTTCACCAAGTACCTGAATAACCCCAGGAACTGAAAGCCAAGCAAGCTATGATTCTACACACATGCAAGATCAGCTTGCAAAACACAGCAGGGCACCCCACCACACCCAGGCACACTGGGGGGAAAAAAGCAGAACAACACAAAAACGCCAAGGATGAAAAACAAAGTCCTCCCCTCCAGAAAGCCCCAGATACTGCAAAATATGTACATTTTAAAAGAAAATTGCTGCCTATTACATCTAGCCTTTACTGCCTTTATACTGGCTGTGCACATGCTTGGGAACTGCCGCAGATTAAGACATTCAGAACATTTTCACCCCAGTAACAAGGTTTATTTTTCTTTCAGTGGCTGTATCCCTGAAGAATTTACATTTGCATTCTATTTTACTCAATGGTCTCAGTTATTCAGCAAGAGTCCATCAGTCCCATTTTTTTTTTTTGAGGCAGATGTGTATCACTGCTGACAAACCTGCTATAGCCTCAAGTCTGAACAACTGATGTGGGATTATATTTAACCAAAAAATTCCATTTGTTATTGCAATCAGATGTGGCTACTTATTTTAAAAGGAAAATCCATTCACCATTAGGAGGGGAAACTGTAAGAACTGTGGACATACAAACTGGATGAGCACTGAATTTATTCCAACTTCTCATACTTTTGAATTCAGGGCAAACAACCGTACCTTTTTATTTACAAGCAGAGCTTCAGGAGGAACTTCTGGAGCTCGAGGAATGTGAAGAGTGCCAGAGAGCAAGGTATTATGATGAAAAAGACTGCAAAAAAGCCTGCCACTCATCCTCTGAACATCAGGTCTTTTATCCTGCCAAGCACCTCAGCTCGGTACAGCCTGATCTGCCAAACTGGGCATAGCAAAGAGCACCAATCTGCCTCACAAGAGACTTGGAAAAGGGAACTGACCTAGTGTGGAAGAAAGGGCACTGACCCAAGTCTCACCTTGAGCTCCACAGAAGTTGCGTCGTATTTCTTGCGAACCATTTCCTCCAGCTCCTTCTCCAGGTGCTCCTGAGTCGTGTTCTTGACATCAATGTAGTGACACTCTGAGCTGGCAAAGTGGCAGCTGATGCTCTGTGTGAGGAAACTGAGCATCACTCACTGTCACACTGACTACAAACAGCTGTGGGGAAAAAACCTCATGCATTCCAGACTGTGGACACACCACTCCTTCCTTACAGATCATGTCAGCAAACTCCCTCCTTTCCAAGTGCCCTGGAGAGTGTCCTCTAGGAGAAATACTCTTGCTGCTGACGTGCTCTTCTTCCTTCCCTTCTCTCCCTCACTCCCTCAGCATGAGCTGTACTATTTAATCTGAGAATATCAGCAACTGATTTAACCGTAGGGAAAGTCAGGGCTGAAGCAGACCTGTGTGTTCAGTAAGTGCCTGTATCCAGAGGGTCACAACAGCCCACTTATTTTGAATCCACCAATAAAATACCACAGGGGCTGAAAGAACAGGCAACGCAACAGGCAAAACAAAATAAAAATAGAGCAGCCCATGTTGCAGTGCCTGGATGAATCCCTTCTGAGACAAGACCAGGCCTCCAAAGGCCTCCAAACTGCCTGTTTCAGTTAAATAATCATGACATGTAAACAAATCTTTTATAGAAAAATGGGTTGTGCAATCATATAAATAAATATTATTTATTGAATGATGGAGACTCCTGTTATCCAGAGATGGGAGATCAAGAACACAGGGAAGAAAGTTAGAGAAGGTCCTGATATCTGGGACAGCTGAAAGGGAACTACTGGAAAAGTAAGTACAGACAGTCAGGCTTCAAACATGGATTCAACATCTAATTTCTATTCTTGTTCTGTTTTTCTCACGCAGCTGCACAGCATGCTCTTCTCACATAAGACAGATGTTTAAAAATAAAATAATAAAAAACCAAGAGACTGCAGAAGTATATTAGGAAGATAAAAATAATTCATTAAAACATTCATCCACGTATTAATAAACTTGGAAAGGATTCAAAGAGAGTGGAGGATAAAAATAGAAAGGGGAATAGTTTAATCTTTTTTTAAAATCAAGAATATAAAAACCTACATCAAGACACGTTTTCTTACCTTTCGGAAACCTGATGTCCTGTTTATTCCAGAGCCATGAATGAGGAGGGGATGGAAGAACACTGTGTCTCCCTTCTCCATGACCAGGTGAACCTTGGGAATCTTCTCATCCTCATCAAGCAGCCCATGGAAAAGTTTGTTGGTTTTACCCTATGAAAGAAAAAGGTAAAATTAAAACAAGTGCTCAGCTAAAATTAGAACAAGTGCTGATTCTCAGAGCACAGTAGGGCAGTAGGGACAGACACGGATCTGCTTTCCCCTGGAGAGAGCATTCCATACGCCAAGCTGAAAGTCTGACTATTGCCTACTAGTGCTTCTACTTCAAGCCTGAGGTACAGAAAAATGATACTTCCTGTATTTTCTGCAGCTGGATTTGGAAAATTAGGAACATTTCTCAGCTGGAGTGAACAGCGAAGAGCACTGGGGAATCCCACAAGGGTGGCCTGATGCAACTGCTGGAATCCAGCCTTCTGTTCCCAGTATAACCAGCACCAGGAGATGTTTATACATCAGGCCAGGAAACACCCACTCTTAAGAGGAAGATACCACTTCGTATTTTATTCCATCCAGTTGTTTACTGTCAGATTTCTCCTCTTTGGGACAGTACACATGCTAACAGGCAAGAACAAGATGACAGGAGGAGACAGCCCTCAGACTTGGCAAGGGCAGTGGAAAACCATGGCATGTGTTTATGCTGTCATGCCATGACGTGCTGGACATTTTCTACGTGAAGGTGGGAACAGAGGCAAATCTATCCACATCACATGGAGTGATGTCACCCAAGAAACTCTCCCAAATCAATGTCAGTATTTGCATAAACAGAAAAAAAAAAATCACTGAAAACCTCAGCTTTGACCTGTACATCCTCCCCCCACAGTGAGTCTTTCCCAGCCAAAACATATCCCCCTTCTGCATGCCTTTCCCAAGCCCTCCATGACACTCTACCTCCCAGTCTGGATAACCATGAGGCTTCAGGGTTGTCTTGTGTGTCCCTGGCTGCACAACCAGGCAGCCATTGTCCTGGTGAGCCCTCTCCATGGCAGTCCAGGCGCACACGATGCGGGACGCAGGCCGGAACGGGAAATAGTGCAGGTCCTGATGCATGGGGTGCAGGAAAGTCTGTTTGTCTGCAACACAGGTTCAGAAACCTTCAGCCTCACCAAATGTGACACAGCCTTTTCCTTCCTGTTAAACCACTGGAGCACATCCTAAGGAGCTGCTGCTTCCCACTGGAGACACTTGATGTTCTCAGTGCCTGCTCCAGCCCAGCCATGGAAGCCACCATGAGCTGCCACCCTACCCCAAAATGGACCATGGTGGTGGCTCTTGGGTCGCACAGTGAAAGCCAGGAGGCTGCTTAGCTCTGTGACCCCTCAGAAGGTTCCTTTTGCTGGCCTTCACCACCACCATCACCACTCGTTTTCACCATTCATTTTGGCTGCTCTCCAGTTTTGAGAACTTTAACCAGCAGAGTGTTGCACAAACTACCCCCAGCACAAAAACCTTTTAACAGCTGTGCTGTTTGCAGGCACTGGATGTTCTGCTGTGATGCAAACAGAATCAACCCTATCTGTGCTGCACCCAGCTCATGTTTATTTAGCTTTCTCTTAAAAAAAGGGAAAAAAAAAATCTCAATTTATGGACTGCAGCCTTCACAGATAGTCTCTACCCTAGAGGCTCTCTTCTGTGAAGTCCAAACAAAAATAAATATTCTCCAAGTTTTGTTTGTTATTTCTTTTCCCCCCATGGAAATGGAAACATCCTCCACACCAAAAGAGCCTTTTATATATGATTTATATACTTATTTTGCCATTGATTTTGCTCCTTAAATAGACAGAGTTAGGATACTTCCACTTGCCTCATTTGCCATACTATTTAGACTTTGTGCAGCCTCAAAAACTCTCCTGAGTTTTGTCATGTTACCTCATTAAGCCAGGATAAAAAAAAAACAAACTATCACCAAAATGGCTTTGTAAATTTTTAATGTTATTTGGGTTTAAGGTTTGGAGTTTTTTTTCAGCTTTTCTAAAATACTAAGTTCAATTCTGGCATATATACAATAATTTATCTATTTTCCTCTAATCCAAGTTTTCCTTACCAGAATCTGGAAGTTTATTTATCAGCATGGTGTGCATTGCCATGATGTTTGGCCCTGTGAAGCACTCAACATATTTGAGTACCTACAGGGAAGAAAACATGAGGAAAAAAATTAGAAACATAAAAAATGAGGAAATATTGCTGAGGAAGCACTAGGAGCTGCATATTTGACTGAGGACAAGGATACAGGAGGAGGAGGTCAGGGAGGATGGAGGGATGCAGGACAGGAGGCAGGATCTGGCACGGCACACAAGTGGGCATGGTGGGAGGAAGCCAAGAGAGAAGATGGTGCTGCAGGCTGCAGCAAGGGCCGGAGTAGATGGGGAGGGTACTCCCACCAAGCTATGGCCATCTGCCTGCAAGGCTGGACCTGCCCAGGGAGAGATGTTGGCCTGGATAAAACACATTCAGAACATGTTGCTGATCTGTCCCTCTAGCCTGGCATGGTTTGGCCAAGTCACATTCCTGACTGGCTCCACACCAGGGGCAGAGCAGCACTGCTTTAAGTATTCTGCCCTGACCTCCACCTATCCCATGCTCATGCAGAACACTCTTAAAAGATGGTTTGATCTTCCTTCCTCACTTGTGTGCTTATGGGAGTGGCCTGCAGGATCAGATACATTGATATAGGCTCTTCCACCACAACCCCCCTTTCTGATGGGTTTTTACTCTATTTTACCTCTGGCAGAGTGCAGTATCTGAAAAGCTCTTCATCTTCCTGGAAGTCCTGCACTTTATTAACCACTTTTTCAGACTGACCGAACTGGGATTTCAGGGACTCATCTTTCATAATCATAACTCCTGGTGGCTTCACCTCTCTTTTACATATTCTCACGAACTCGTTCCTGCAAAGCAGAGGGAATGTCCATGTCGGGAGAATCCAGTGATCTCCACCTTCCCGGAGCTCCCTCGGGATGCTCCTGCACACAGGCCTCCCCAGCATCTCAGCCAAGTGCCTTGTACCTGAAGCGCTCAATGTCCTCGTCAGAAACGAGCTTCTTAATGAGCAGGTACCCATTGTCCTCATAGAACTGCCTCTGCTCTGTGGTCAGGAGATCGTTGTCCAGGGTGTAGCTGGGACACAGAGGGACACATTAACAGTGTCTACTGATCAACACGTGTGCTAGGGGGAAGAACTGAGCTCTGAAGGCTGCTTCGCTTTCATCTCTACCAAAGAACATGGAGCTTACCAAAACCTCCCTGAATGAGGAACAACACTGAGTTGGGCTGAAGTAGGAACACTTATCTGGGAGAGGAATTAAGGAACACACAATCAAGCAAAATAGATTAGAACATTATCTACAGGCATGAGTCCTCATCCTACAATAATGTTCATCTCAAAGGCAGGTGTTGTACTAGACACTCCATCCATGTTCTTGTTAATTTTACTTCTAAAATAATAATAATGAAAAATATTCTAAAAATGAGAAAACTCGAAAATAATAAAGCAATAGGGGTAAACCTGAGATTTCATTCTCATGTGGTGGTGCAAACTCTCACATTCTCTTCAGTTACTGCAGAGATCAGGACCTTCCCAAATGACAGGGACAGCAGGAACAGAGGAGAGCTTTGGGCTTGTCCTCCAATTCATCTCAACAGGTTTAAAAAAACATTTTTCTCTTATTCAGAGACACATTCTAATCAACAGGGTAATTAACCCCAACTTGCTAAAGAAGCCTCATAAGAGTTTGGTGCACGGTATTGATGTGTCATCCATTAAAAAAAAGAGCATTTTCATGCTGATCTTCTGGTCTGCACATGCATGTTTGCTTCAGGGTTTTATGAAAACCACTGACTTTTCTCAACTACTCATAAAAGCTCGAATGCTCTGGGAATAAGAAACAGGTTTCATCACAGCAGTTGTGTCTATGGTCCCCACACCAGGAAGCTCAAACATTATCTTGTCAAGAGTCACATATGGTGGGAGAAGAACAACACCACATGCTAAAATGTGGGAGCCAGAGGGAGGAAAAGGTGCTGGGAACAGAATGGAAGACAGAGGGAAGGAGAACATGGGGAGACCAGCTGGCAACTGCCACAGTAGATCCCAGAGCAAGGAATCCCCCAACTGAGGGCACTAGTGCTCCACACACATTTCAGGCCCAATTTCAATGAAAATGGGACTCCTGACTATTCAGGCTCCTAAACGCCCACAGAGAGCTGATGGAGACACAGGCACTGGCAGGACCCCAGCTGTGGGACCCTCCTCAGCACCTTCACCTCCCACAATGCAGGGTCAGCAGACAAGTTCACCCAGTGCTGGATTCCACTTTGGCACCTTCCTCCCAGGCTCTGCAGTGCCTCCTCCTCTCACCGGTTTTGCTCTTGACACTTTGCAACACTCAGAGGACAAGTCTGGGTTACTCGGGCAACCGAAACCAAGAGGTGCAGATTAAAACAAAACTAGTGAACTGATGTACAATATATCAAATAAAGCTATTCTTCTTAGATTCTGTCATTTACTTTATCCACACACCTTTCTTGCTCCAGGCCAGCCTAGTTGTGTTTTTGTCCAAAGCTATTTGCATCATGACCCAGATATAAACAGGTTGTGCAGCACCTCTCCTTACTTCCTGCATCTTTACAACCACAGTGTTTTTCCTATCATTTATTCCTAATTTTGTGTTCCTACTTGTGTTATGGCAGTCTGAGTCAACAACTATCCATCTGCCTTCATATTTTTAATCGATTTGAGGACTCCTACATCCTGTTTGATCACATCTTCTATTTATTATAATTCAGAGGTAACTTGCTAGCATTCTGCTCTGTGAAACAGCAGCTCTTTTTTTTTGAAGCAACATTTATGACAGCAGTTTTAAAAATATTCTCAGCAAGCAGTCTCCACTTAACTTTTTGAACCATGGGACACATCAACGCAAAAACTTATTTCTTCTGGTTTCCTTTGCCTGATGTTGGCAGCCTCCAACATTTCCACCTCAGTTCCCACTCACAAACCAAACCTTGATGTTTTTCCTGCTACTGCTCTACCAGTCGAGTCTGTACATTTCAACGAAGTCTGGGACTTGCCGTGCAATTTTTAGGTCATGCAGAGTTAATCCCGCCCAACCTCTTGAATCTCTAGGAGGAAGATTCACCACAGGGAAGGCCCTGGCTCTGCGCTAGCAGGGCTGTGCTGGGAGCTGCTAAGATGCACATCCCAGCTCCCCACAGGTTGCGGGGCTGAGGCTCAGGGAGAGGTTTTTGGGGTAGGTCGAGTGCTGACCCCAAAGTCCCAGTCGGGGCTGCCAGGCAAGTGCTGTCCTCGGTACCAGGACACAGGGCAGGACTCGCCCTGTGTGTCCTTCCTAGGTCAGTGTCCCTAAACCACGGACCCACAATGGTGCGGGGAGCGAGGGGCAAAGCGCACTGGGTTGGGGGAAGCGGAGCCCCGACCCACGGGGGGCCAACGTGCTGCTGCCGCCCCTTCCCGATCCCACACCATAAAGGATACAGGAGCCGGGGCTGCTCCCAGCCGGGGGGAGAGGTGCCGCAGGATGGTGTCCAGCCGGGCCGCCGAGCGCTCCCCGAGCCGCTCCCCGAGCCGCTCCATGGCGCCTGGGCGGCCTCAGCGCTGCCCCGGCCTGGGCGGAGCCGGGACCGCCGCATGCTCAGAGCCCCAGCGCCCTCAGAGCCCCGGGTCAGCCGGGAGCCACGGGACGGCGGTGGGAAGGGCCTGACGGAAGCCGGAACGGACCCGAGAGCCCTCAGAGCCCGGATCCCGCCGGGAGCCGCGCTCCGGCGGGTGGGCAGGGCGTGAGGAGGCCGTGACAGAGCCCAGCTCCCTCAGGGCGCCGGGAGCCGCGGGCCGGCAGCATCCCCGGTGGAAGGGCCTGAGGGAGGCCAGGCAGGGCCTACGAGAGCTCGGAATTCTCCGAACGGAATTCTTTGCGTTCGTCCTCCCGCTTCCCCTCTTTTCCCGTTCTCTGCCAGCAGTGGGTGCGGATTTCATCAGCCCCATGTGGAGAGCAGTGCTTGGCACAGAGCATGGCTGAGGCCGGCATGGATCGATGCCTTATCTCGCTGACATCAGAGTTCGCCTCATCCCTCCATGAATACGTTTGGAGAGATTTTTGCGGCCCCAGTGTGAAGACAGATCTCACATCTGTCAGATTGTCTATAAAACCCTCATTCATGAGCAATCCAGGCCCAGCTCCCAAACAAGTACCATCACAAGTCTCCTGTAGCTCCAGGCAGTCTCATGATGACAGAGTGTGCACCAAAACTCTGCTTACAGCTACTTTAGGTGATATTCTGCAACAGGTTTTGCTGGAATCCAGGGCGCCATGTTGGTGGATCAAAACCTTGGCTTTCAATACAGTCAGCTTCATGTCACTGCTGCAGAGGAACAGAAGCCAAGGCATGGGTAGGAAGGGATCCTGAATAAAACCTGTATCCTGGAAGCTGATTCCCTTTAAAACTCAGTCGCAAAACTCCCATTGATTCAAGTAAACCACGGCAGGTTTACAAACTGCTTTGGTCTGTGGTGCATTTGTGTTTATGGCTCTTATGGTATGCTTGGTGGAGTCACTCCCTTCAGGGGCATAACAAACCAGGTTGTTCACAGAAGGGGGACAAACAAGGTCAGGAACCCAGGAAAAAACCCTCTGTAAACGATTTTGTGTAGTCATAGAGGCAAGAGTACAGAGGCACTGTGAAGGTACAACAGCAGCAGCAGTGACAGCATCCAGTCCTTCATTGCCAGCAAAAAAAGACCTTTGACTTCTGAGTCATAGGTAAACAGAAAGTTAGCAAAAGTCCCTCAAATCAAGTTTGAATGAGGGGGAACAGAATGAAAAAAAAAAAAAAAAAAGGCAACTAGATTAATAGCTTTATTATTGAACTCCTAATTATAACTGCATTGAAAGGCCTATATATAATTCAGATCTATGCTGCAATTGCTTTCACAATTCAAACTGAAACAGAAACCTCAATAAATTTCATCTGTTTCAAAGTTTAGGTAAAATCCCCATCGAAAATATGAAGCAGAATAATACTACTCATGCCTATTCTGGCATGGACCTGTTTGCAATGTAGATATTTCTTCCACAGGTATGTGTTTGACAGCATCTTATGCAAAAGTATCTTTCACACCTGAAAAACATGAACAAAAAGTAGTGATTCAGCTATACTGATGTAGGAGCTTGACAACTAAGATACTTTTATACATACATAATACATGCTTACATAAATATATATAAAATCATAGAACACCCTGAGTTGGAAGGGACCCACTAGAACCATCAGTCAGCTCCTGGCCCTGCACAAGACAAGCTCAGGAATGCCACCTGAGAGTGTTGTCCAAAGACTCCTTGAACTCTTGTCAGCCTTGGTGCTGTGACCACTTCCCTGGGGAGCCTGTACCAGTGCCCAACCATCCTCTGCATGAAGAACCTTTTCCTGATATATGCATTTTTAAACAAGAGGAGCCTCAAAACCCCCTAATATCTCTGTGCATTAAATACAATTATTCCTTTTTACTTACAGCCTGTCTGGCCATCTCAATACCAGTAACTCCCATGTCACAGGACCACCTGGTGGTGTTCTATGACACCCCAAAGAATTCAGGACATCTCGCCCACCTTGGCAGGGGATGGCTGAAGTCACTGCCCTGTATTTGTACCCTCCTCCTGATGGATCGAACTTCAACGCAACAAGAGATCGATCTTGGGCATTGCTGGCACCACCCCAGTGACACGGGGGCTGCTTGTGGACACGGTAGCCACACCCCCTAGGACTAGAAGTGTGTGGACATGTGATTAAAAAACCCCATCCTTTGCATCTAAAGAGTCTGGAGTAAATAATTTTCAAATCCATTGATAAGCATCACTGAAATATAGACTGAATCTCATGAAGCCAGGAAAAGAAACAAGGGGGAAATTTTCTTTGTTAAGGAAACTGATGGTGGCATTAATCATTGTATTACAATGGATGGCATTTAAGAGAGGCTGTGTCTTTCCAAAGTACTTTTACAGCTATGTCTATCAGTTTCCTGAATTTTATAGAACATTTTTATACAGATGGTTTGCATTTGGCTTTTAGTTTTAATGTTTTCTGTTCATTAAATCACAAAACTAATAAAAACTAAACGATTGAGATTCCTCCAGCAGCATAGGAATGTTCCTAATGCACAGTGTTATAATTTAATAAGCATCTCAATTGACTATTAAAATCCACATTATGATCAGAACTGTAATTCCAAAGATGAGGTCTTCTGAAAGCTTAATTTACTGTGGTGGGAAGTGGCAGCTGCTCCAACTCAGCAAAATTAGCTTTTTTAACTGAGATGCCAGGGAAAACAGATGTTGATGAGACAATAACAAGAACAACAAAATCCACCACCAATGCACAGGTTCTTTTCTCATCACCAGAAGAGTCAAGAAGGGCTTCTATGGATACACAGAAGGGAAAAGGAGGGAAAGGAAGATATGGATTCAACAGAGAACAAAATAAGGAGCATAGTTACAAAGGTCATCGAAAAGGCCAAGGGTCTCAGTGACTTCTCTGCCTTAGACTTTGCTTTAGTTCCCGGCCTCTGCTGAATTTCAGGCTTTCTACCCTAAGGAGCAGCTACTGCCAGGCTTGTCTCCAGCTATCCCAGACTTCTGAGCCGGGGGTGCCCACCCACTCCTTACAGACACAGATCCCTTAGGAAGTTCCAGAGACAGCTGGAGTGCTCTGAGCAGAGAGCATAAAAACCCCCCAGTCATGGCTGGCTCTGGCAGTGCCAGCCAGCCTCAGCAGCCAGTGAACCAGGAAGAACTCTCCTTCACGGAGATGTTGTTCCTATTGATGTCCACAGCTCCTCGAAGGGATCCCGTTCTCCCTCATGACCACCCAGCTGGGTAAAACATCTACCAAAAGGCTGAATAAGAGGGCATTTTATTATATTTCCCCTTTTCAAGCACCAGTCACAGGGGTTGCAATCACAAGCTGTGGTCAGACTGCAGATGTGAACACCTCACAGGTGACTCTTCCCAACTGTTCACCCGACTTCCAGTGAAAAATCAGTGAAGCACTAAATATCAGCCACTCCCCCATGGTCACTCAGGTTTGTTGCCCTCACTGCAGCAGTCACATTAATTTTCATTATTTCCTAGTTAGAAAGGGTTCAGCCTTGAAATTAGAGCAAAACATGAAATCAAAATAATACCTAAGAAAAAGAACCAAACTATTCTGGCAAAGATTTTAAGAGAGATATTTTTCCCTGATGCAAGGGGGGAAAGCAAAACGCTGAGGAAAACAACACGCTAAAGAGCAACAACTGTTACAAACTTTTCAAGAATATATGCTACTTTTCAAATGTATTGATTAGGCTATTGAATATTCCAATTATTAATTTCTTTCTTTTTAAATAAAGAAATTTTTTTCTCCACTCTTTTCTCAACTCGGAGTTTTACAAGCAGGGACAGGAGCTGGTGCACGCAGACGTTCCTGTGTATGCAAAGTACATTATGTTTGTATAAATGACTAGATAGGGCTACTAAAAACAACTGTTCACTGTTGTTTTCTTACAGCTTTTTGACACCAGCATCTCAAAAAACTCTTCATTTAAGAGGAATCTCTAAGCGTCTTCCTTAAAGGTGAAGGATTTAGGACTTGCCAGCCCCTTATAATATATCCTCTTACAGCTTACTGTGATCTACAATCTCTGATTTAGCAAAACAAATCGTAAAACTTTGTAAACAAAGGTGATGCTCACAGAGGACTTCCCAATTCATTACCCACTCAGCGGCGCACCGGGAAGCCCTTTCGGATGTAAATTCTAGCCATCAGGAAGCATCAGGAGAGGTTTTGAAGGCAGTTCACCCGAGGGGTTTTCCTTGTAGCGGCCGCGACAGGAAATCTTCCTCCGAAAATCCAGAGATAAGCATCCTCCTTCAGACACCCTCCCTGGGAGATGAACCTTCTGCCATTCAGGGCACGTCTAGGGAAGGACAAGCGTTGGTTTCACACCTGGCTGATGAAGCCATTATCATAACAAGTGAAAAAAACCAACACCATCGACAGACCAGAACCTTCTTCTGCCAGAGGGGAACCGACACACATCTAGGGCAAGTTTCAAATACAGATCTTTGTAACAAGCACTTTCATGCAAAAGAAGTACTCATCTGTTCTGCACCCATTCGATCCACTTAGGGTTTTTTAAAACTAAAATAGCCTATATAGATACACTCTTGCCCACGACCATAGAGAAAATGAACAGAACAAACATCACAAAACAGCAGGAGAAAAAAAGAAAGCATTAAATCAGTATTTTTTGCACAACTGGTTTTTGATACTTTATTTTCAGAACTGTCATGAAAAACCTAACACTTTTTTTTTTTCCTCGAAGCAAAGCCAAAAACTTAGTTAGTGCTTTGAGGTTTTGTGGTGAACCCACAACTCTCAGACTTCTTTTCCAGGAAAAGGAGCATGAGGGTCTGTGTGGTTTAAGCTGCTCACAAGGGGGAAATTAAAAAAAAAAAAAAATTCTAGCTTTGCAAAAGGTGTCTGCTGAGAACCCTACAGAGTGGAAAAAGATGAGCCAAGTTTTGCCAGAGATGCCATTATGAGGAAGACCGGAAATTTAACCTTGCACGATGCACAAGACTGGAGATGAACCAGTGACTCGTTTTTCATAGACAGAAGCCTTTGTATTTCTTGCTGCAGTAACGATTATCCAAGATTTTCTTCCTGCTGATCTGAATATCAAGGAGTGAATTCCAGAACCTGAGAGAAGCTTCACGAGCTTGTTCGGTGCAGTTCAGGATGGCAGGGAGTGTCTGGGCAGAGCAGGGTCAGCAGTGAGGCTGCTGCAAGGGGCAGCTCCCCATGCTGGCTGGGAACGGAGGGGCTCCAGCATCCGTTCCACGAGCCCTCGTCTTGCTGACAGCAGGCACAGGAGCACTTGCAGGGGAAATAATTCAAAATGTTGCATACTTGGTGCTGGTAAGTAAAATAAACAAATCAAGTGGATAATATACTTGGGAGATGACCTACTTGCCCCCAGCTTTACTCAAGGCTACCACTGGACATCACAGCTTGGAGAACTGATTAAAGGAGTGATCATAATTATCAACATAATCACACATGCAATAAAACTTGAAAAAATCAGGATTTCTCCTCTTTCTAGTAAATAATTCAGCTAGGAATCAAAAAAGTTCATGCACTTATACAAGAGCAATAAAAAAAATTAAATATTTATTTTGAATAACAAGCTTAAGTTCAAGCTGCATTGTTGGCAATGTTGGTTTTAAACACAGATCACAAAAGCGTGCAGAAAATTGTATTTGAGCAAAGAACAAAATAATACTAAGAATTATACTAAACAGCTGCTGATTTTTAAAGAAACAAAAAAGGCTTGTAATCACTATACAAAATATAAAATGTATTAAACACTACCATCCACAGAACAGAGGTTTATTTTAGTTTGATTATATTTAAAAATTATTTGTGTAGTTATTTATATAGTGAATTGTAAATGAATATTATACAGTAACCTCCTTTTGGTCTGCAAAACCTTTGTTGCACTATAGCACATCCAATCACGTTGCAAAAAAAAAAAATTATTTGTCCTTACTATCAATAAAGAAAACAATCATTGATAATACAGTAAATATTGTCAAGTCTACAAATAATGAAATTCAAAATGACTCCTTCGACTCTGAAGCGCTTTCCATGCAAAAAGTCAGCACTTGCTGTTTAAACTGAGTGCACTACCAAGCAATGTCCAGGGTCGTAGATGCTCTTGGTAAGACTAAACCTTACAAAAAAAATTTTAAAAATAAAATAAAATTTTTTTTAAAAAATCAAAGATTGAATGCAATCATGCAACCTCTTACTACTGGGTAACCCACTGTGTCGCTTGTCAATTTATTGCCTTTCTGGAATATCACTCAAGGCATCAAAATTAGACTCATGATAAATATACACATAATGAAAGGACACGAACTGCTATTCGACACTACTACTGGTAATGTCTGTGCTACGTGAAAGCACCTTTAAAAAGAGCCTATGCGGCAAGAGATAAGTGTCTAAAGATTCAAAATGAATCAACAGTATTGGATAACAATATAATTCTCAACTCAGAAGCTGCCTCAAGATTAGGTGCATCTTCAGTTAATGTAACAGGAAAAAAAGGCAATGGATTTTATTTTATTATTTGTATCCACTCATAAACTGACCTAAGGCCACCAGATGTGCAGACACAACAAGTTTTCTTTTCTTTTTACAGTTCTTTAAATTGTAGGATGATAAAGGAATAGATCTATTCAAAAACAAACAGCTATTTCATCTCTATTAAGAGGTGGCACCGGGCGTGGGGTTCACGTTCTGAGTGGCCACCTGTGGTGCCACTTCAATGATCCGGGGTTTGTCTATAATCCTGGCCGTGCGGTTGCCCTTCTCTACAATGCCAATAATCCACGCCTGGTGGCCTTCGCCGTATTTCGGGGACTTGATCTCGGCACAGAAACGCGCTGCCTGTTCTCGTGGTAAGCAGATGAGGAGGCCTCCTGCAAAGAAAGAGAGAGCATCAAAACATCTGACTGTAAAGCATTTCAGCCTTGGTTTGCCAGATCCCTACTTGGACAAGCACTTGGTGACTTCAGTGGAGTCTGATGAACTCCAAAGACTCCAAGAAAAGACACAGTGGAAGTCCGAGCTCTTGCTCCACAGCAAGATGTCTGTGCCTGAATGCAGTGTCTCGTTTCATATAAATGAAGCCAAATACACACAAAAGATGTTGGCAAAAGGACGTGGTACCGATGCCAACAAATGACATACTGAAACAACACCAGCATTGTAACCTTCCTCAGAGGACTGCAGAGTGCCTCTACACAGAAACATTTTGGATAAAGGTCATATGCAGATACCTGTAACCACATATTAGTGGCAGCTGATTCTGTGAGTAATCCCGTTGCCTGCAATGAAATCATTCATCAAAGCAGGGACCGCTGCCCTGCTGAGAAAGCAAGAGGCAGAACACGAAACACAGGCTTGATCCAGTGCTCCCTGTGACAGTCCTTGTGACTCGTTTGTCTGATAATTTCCTAACCTTTTTGGCCTTTCCTGTAAGGTTTTTTTCTCAGACACAATCGAAAATATTTCATTTACTATAGAACCCTTTCAGAAGCAGAACAGTAATCAGTGAGCAAGCTCACCATTCCACAATTAAACCTAAAAGCGTTGGAAAGCATACCAGTTAAAAATTTTTTTTATATATAATTTCAACCAGGTTTGTTCACCTTTACCCCGGGGGAATTGAAGCTTCTTTCCAAGGCATTGTTTCTCTAGGTGAGGCCTGATGGACTTAGCATTTCAACAGACTTTGGAGTAGCCCCAAAGAAATAAAGGCCATCGATGAAACACCAATGGAACATCAGGGGCCATCTACAAACATCTACCTCTGCCTCTGGCAGAGTTGGAGACATCTCCTCCGGAAAAGACTGATAAGAAAATCAAGGAATGAAGATCTAATTAACATCAGAAGCGATGAAATCCGGATCCAATAGGAGACCACATACTAAGAACTACACAACTTAAAACCAGTGAACACTGATTCAATTTGTTTCTATGAGTTTTGACTGTATTAAAGAGCTGGAAAAATCTAATAAAAACTATGTGTCATGGAATGATTCTCTCTGCACACCCGGGCTATGTGGGGATGAGATGATTTCTGTAGTACATCCTGGCCAGAACAACATCCTGGCCAGAAAATTATGCCTTGACTCTCTAACATTAAAAATGTTGTTGGAGGGTTTTTGTTTCTCCTGCAGTTTCAGTGACAAAAGTACTCCCATTCTTAGAATCCCAAAGCACTGAAAAAGGTAGGTTGGCAAGTGAATTGAAAATGTTTGGAGAACACAGGGAGAGAGTAGATTCACACATCCCAGAATCTGGGCACATGCTGAGCCTCACTTACTCTTAAATAGTAATTTGACCCAGAGCCTTCTCATCCTGCCAAGTCCTGCCCCCAGCTCTGAGCCAGCCCTGGGGCAAAGGGCCACCTGCTGAGCAGGCCACCCTGGGCTCGGTGCCACCTCCTCCTCCTCCTCCACATCCACAGACAACCCCTCAGCACCGTGGGCACCTTGATGTTTGCTTTTTCAAGCACGCAGTCCCTTCGGTGGCGACTAAAGACACTTTTCATTTAGGGCCATGACGAATAAGCAGCTACTGAACATGAGGAGTTAATTAAAAGGGTAAGTGGAAGTGTGAAAGTGATTTTTTTAGATTCGGTATGAAGAAAAGTGTGCCAGCCAGAAAACACCTACATCTCTGACTTTTCAAAATAACATCCAGGTATTTCCATCAAACACAACAACAAAAAACCCCTAAGCTTGAATCACAGCAGCTGTAACTACTCTGGATCTAACAGACAAATCAATTGCCATGGAATTACGTGACATTCCCATGGAAGGCTCTAAATCAAATTGAAGAGAAACTTACTTCATGGTGTAAGCGAGTCAGGGGAGAGGTTTGCAAGTGGCAGTGCAGAGAAGGTGCTAACTAACCAAAAGGGAGGTGTGCAAGTATGGTGAAAAAGGAAACAAGCAGAAAAGTAATCTTCACTCAGCTTTTTTCACACACAAAAATGCAGGAAGAGGATGTATCACTTGTACTCATACCCCCTTATCACTCTCTGGCAAGATCAAAAACATGTACAACTCCCAGTTTCCAGTGAGAAAATCACTTCCCACCTGCTGGCTACATCCCAGTCTGATCAACAATCCTATGGGCTACTCTCAAACAGCAGCAGGCTTCCCATATGCAGGGATTATAGATATTTCTCTGCTACACTGACCAGTCTCTTTAACCCCCTTAGGGTAAGTCCTTAAGATTCTCCACCATGTTTTTTAGGCTTGTCTGTGGTCTTGGCATTCTCAGCTGCTCTGCTTTTTGGGAATTGAAAGGATGCAGATATTTGGTGGCTGTCCTGGCTTATCTTTGTAAGAACAAAAAGGGGTTTTTTTGCAAAAGGCTTTGAACATTGCTGGTTTTAACAAGTAGTGTTTCAAGCAGGGAAGTGGACACAGACCACTTCAAAAGCAGGCCAGACAAGGCTCTGTAATAAAGAGCAGAGATACAAATAGTTCATGAATCAAAACCAAGTCCTTGTTCCTGCTAATGGCTTTCTCCCGCAATGACTTATAACAGGATGACATCATTAGCCTTGCCTCTTGTCAGGCACTGACACAGCCCTTCTTTTCCACCCATCTGCCTACTTCCACCAAATCTCCACAAACACCAAGTTGTTGAGATACCTCTACTACACTGTAAGAGTCACCTGACATGCAAAAGTTATTAGGACTGAAAAATACACACATGTATTAATGTCCCAGACAGAGCAACTCTGTGACTTATCTCTGCAAGTAGCCACTCTAACAAACAATTCATTCTTTTGAAACCAAATGCCTGACTGTAACTTTAACTATTACCAAAGAGTTCCCTAAAAGAGCACAGAATCATATAGAAGGGCAATTTCAGGAGACTACACCATTACCAAGAGTGCCTGAAGGATGGAACAGATGACATAATACATCTTTTCAACACTGACTTTTGTCAACAGGTGCCCAGCAAATGCACACAGGGGAAAAAAAAAACCAACCCACAATAACCTTAAAATCCATTCAAATAGTTTCCCAGTAAATTTCTTATTGCCTGCCCACTCTGCTGAAAAACATCTGTTCCCAGATGAAGAAGCTACAGACAGAGTGTGTCTAGAAGTTTAAGCCAATAGAGAAGGAGTGTCTGTGTTAGAGCAAGCAGAGCCCTGAGCAGCCCCAGCAGGCCTCCCCACAGCTGGGTATCACACACAGCAAGGCAGGCCCTGGCCTTCACATAAATCAAGCCCAGGACAGAGGTGTGCACACAGCCTGGTGTGAATGCTAATGAGCCGTGCCAGCACAGCCTGCCCCATCTCACAGTGCTGACACACCAGGCTCTGCAGTGCAAGCCCAAAGCCTGTGTGTGGTTAGTCAGCTTCCAGAGCCTGGTCAGCGTGTCCACGTGGCTATGGATCTTTTGGATATCTGGCAGACACTGCCCTGTGACAAATCCTTGTGGTCACCTCTAATTCGAGAAACACAATGCTGTCACCAAATCAAACAGGGTGTTTTGAGGCACCCACAGTTCACCACCTACCAGGTCTGTCTTGCTGTTTTTCCCATCATCATCCATCTCTGCCCAACACAAGCTGCTCAGCATTTCAAAGAGACCTCTTGCTCTCAGTCCCAAAAGATATTCTGAAGTCCAGCACTTCCCAGCAATGCATCCATCTGCACCGTTTTACATTCCTTCAGTGAAAAGAGAACTGGGTATCCCCGGGGTGCAGGATGGAAGACATAAGCATTCAGTTTGCAGCTAAACCATTCCCACACCAAGTGCTATCCAAACCTCTGCTACAGCCACTCACCTGGAAGAGCACCATGCAGTTCCAGCTCCGTGTCATGCTATTTTTTGGGCTTTTTTCCAAATAATAAATGCTACTGACACTCCAGCTATGTGGGCTCTTATGTAGTAAGAATCTGACTGGTGCTACCAACCTTATTGACACGGCTTGCCAAGCTACCACCAGATATTTCTGCTCTGTTCTGACTGACTTTGGAAAGGGTTCACGTCCCATATCCTGTTACACATCATCTGAGCCACACAGTCTCTGTAGGACAGTGTCTGCTCAAGCACAGATGGCCAAGGAACAACTCAGCAGATCAGTGTAAGTTATGTATTCACTAGGGGAAAAGTTTATGGCTCTCGCTATGATGCTTTTTTCCAGATCTTCAGACTGTTTTGCTTCAAGGGGCCCCCTCTGTTGTGAACTGCAGAGAACTTGGATAATAATTCTGGAGAGACAGAAGATGGCAGGGAAATGAGATAAGAGGAAAAGACAGATTTGTTGCTACATCTCTCCATTGCCCAAAGACAAAGAAAGGTCAGACTAAATTAGAAAAAACAAAATGGAACAGGATAGAAGATTCAAAGGGAAAGTGAAGTAGAAACACTTCCATCAGAACACAGTGATCATGCTCATCAGAGAAGAGCCTGCTCTTAATAAGGCAACTTAAAAACTGTCAGAAGTTCTCATCACCTGATGACTCTGTAAATGTTTTTGTCCACAGCCAGGTTTTCAGTGCAGACTGTTGTACTCACTGTCACTGCAAGTGGCAGCTTTATTGAAGAAGAAACTCAAGTAATAAATGGGTCAGCGAGCAACATTTATTTTTTTGCTGCTAGTTGCAGCCCCTTAAAGTCAGATATCACAAAACGGAAAAAAAGCTGTAAGCTGTATTCTTGGATGTCTGTATGCTGGGGACAGAGAAGGCCTCAGTTGACAACACTGGCCCATCCAACACTAAATTTTATAGTAACAAACCAAACATCATCCTTCGTCAGGCAAAACTACTGCCAGCGGCTTTGCTTTTGAGAAAACTGTGCCAGATATGGTGGAATTTCCCGACAGTCACTGTTCTGGGGTTAACAGAGAGAAACAGGCTTCAAAAGAATTCAGAATCATCACTAACTGCAAACTGGAGGGTTGCAGGGTTTCAATAACAGTGTTCCATTAGGGAGCAGAAGGCATTCAGGACAGGATGGTGTTTGGAAGTCAGGCTGAAAGAGTCAGTTGTGAACAGCTGTGTGGCTGCTGCTCATTAGCCTGGCCAGGTGCCAAACCAACTGTGACTCTGAACGCACAGCACGCGAATTGTAGGTTTGAAATGGAATTCTGAGGTGCAGGGGTAGGGAAAGAAGAGGGTGGCACAGCCGTCACCTACCTGAAGTCTCGGGACAAGTCCCATGCATGAGGCCGAACATGTTGCCACAGGCCTTGCTGACAGCAGCCATCTTAGCCAGGACAGGGAGGTTGTGAATAACAAAGGACACCTCGTTTCGCTGCTGCTTGGCAAGGTTTTGTGCATGCCCCAGGATCCCGAATCCTGTGATGTCTGTAGCTGCATGTGCATTGAAAGTGTGCATGAGTCCAGCAGCTACAAGACAGGGAAAAAAACCACCAAATCAGAAAATACTGAATTGTTAGGAAAATGCTTCAACAATATTGTGCACAGTCTGAATGAAGGTGCATACTTTTAGTGAAACCAGGTGGGGGTAAGTTAATAAAATAAATAAAATAGTGCTTGAAGAGAACTGGAATTCACCAATAGCACACGTAACACTTAAAAAATTCAATTTGTATTTAAGATATTAAATCATGCTGAAAATCCGTCATGGAAGTTGCATTTATGAGTACGGTCTATTAGCCATGTGCTACTCATTTCTATTGGCAGTCTAAGAAACAGGGATTTGCTTCAGATCCAAAGTTCCCAGAGCTGAGGGCCATGGAGGTTCTGAGCTCAGCTTTGCTTCACTAAGGGCACAGACCAGACACAGTTCAGTCTTCTCACACCTCTTCCCCGGCCACTCTGCAATGGTGACATCAGAACTTGAGATGTGGACACTCAATGTTTAAGAGCTGAAGAACAATGCCTGCGGCTGTGGGGGAAGGGCCCCAGCCTCCCCACCTATACATTCATGAAATTCCTGCGCATTTGCAGCTCCTGGGTGGGAAAAGGGAACCCCTGCACGCAGGACAATAGCACCAGTTAAGAGTACTTAAGTGTTGTTAGAGTCGTCTGACAAGAGTAGAGAAAAACAAAACCAAGAACTCTGCCTTTCTTTGGTGCTTCCCAATACACGAGCAGGACTGAGTGCTTTTCCATAAGACAATGCTGGTCATTTATCTTTCCTGGGAGGCTTTGTCAAAGAATGAAAAACCAGCGGGATGACATAAGAAATGAAAACCGAATAAACGGGAAAAGAGATATTTAACTATCCCTGTTCCTTCAACTCAGAAGTAAGAAACACTTAATTCGATTCTTCACTCTGTCATAAGATACTTCGGACAAAGAAGGGAAATCCTGGATTAAAACTTCTAGGGTAAAAGAACCTTTCCTCTACCAAAATTAAAAGAAAAAAAAAAACAAAACAAAACAAAAAACCCACTACAGGATCAGGAAAGAGACAAACAAACAGAAAAGAAGGCATACACCACATACATATTCCACACTGTGGAAAGCATAGTACAAGACCGAGTTAGAAGAAAGTAAAAATTTTTTAAACATCAAAATTTAAATTGAAGCTTACATAACTTTAGAGCTTTTCCTTTTTTTACTTCTATTTCAAATTCTTTTAACCACATCACCATCAGGCCTTCTCTGTGTACAGAGATAAGGAACAAATCCAGTATATTTCCCTTTAAAACATCCTCTAACTCACTGAGATGTTACTTGCAGCACTCACATGAGTCAATCATATCCAGCAGCTTTGTGTTTTTGCTGTTTAATTACAAGAGGGCGTTTAATTTCAATTTGCTTGTTTCACGAACACTGAACAGCAGAAAGATGGGGCAGAATGAAAAGGACAAAGTGGCTGTGTCACAATTCCCCAAGGCAGTGAAATGAAATTGAGTATGGAATTGAAAAAAAATCACAATCCCTCCTCTCCAACACACACATCTCTTCTTACCTGTCCTGTTCAGCCGGGCCATATTCATCATTGCTTCCTGGTACGCTAGTTCTACATCCTCCTGCGTTACCACGAGTTTGATTTTATTCCACTTTTCAGGCTAATAGATGAAATAAAGATGTTTCTTTTAGATTTTCAGTTGTACATTTTAAAGCCCACCCTTACCACTTAAAAAACTCCAAACCCTTAGTTCAAAATGTACCTTTTTTTTTAAACTCAGGTAAAGAGGGGCAAAATGTTCCACAGTCAGGTGCGTGCCTTAGTCTGCTGTACCCCAGCAAAGTTCATTTAAAGACCAATTAGGCACTAAGCACCTCAAATCCTGCTTTCAGCAGCTGAGTGGAGTGGAATAAACTACTCCAGGGGAAGAACTCCTTCCAGGCAACTGTATGGAGTGAACTCCCACAGCCAAATTTAAAGAACTTTGTTGCTGGATGTTGAGATTTGTAATTTCTGGCTTCTTGGGTTTTTAAGAGATTGTTTTTGATTTCATGCCTGGACACTCTGATCAGGAAAGATATCCACCAGTCCTGGTCAGAAGAATGTATGCTAAGGCAGGATATAATCACTCTAGTTTAGGATTAAGGTAGTTTCATAAGCCTGCCTTAAAATTTAATACCAGCATCTTCCACCCATTCTCCAGGGTCTGGTATGGACTCATCTCTTCATCACATTCCCGTAAATGTTCTGCGTCCCAGAAGGGTTTTGCAACAATTTAGGAAACAGTAGCTTTATAAAGAGTAATTGTTTCATTTGAAGCTGAAGTGATTCCAGATCCAGAATGAAACAAAGCAACTATTTTATTTTTAAAAGCCACACTACAAACTGATTTAACTTATTTTTTTTACAATGAAAGTAAAATTACAGAGAACTGAAAGTCAGCAAACACACCATACCTACACTGCCATTCCACAGAGTAACTGCATAGAACAAATTTCTTACTAAACAAAATGTGCAAGAACTACTAAGAAATGGTAGGTGACACTGCACTGGGGAAGGATCTTGTCCTAACAAATGAGTACTGACTTCAAGGGATGTAAGAGAGAATCCAGAAATGGCAAAAGGGGGAAAGATTAAAGGGGGAAAGACTGGTCAGACAAAATAAATAAATTGTTAAAGAGCAAGCAAGGAACAATGGCAGTGGGATCAGAGCTTTTGAGATTAGGTTGAACTGGATCTACCAATCAAAGAAAAGCATTTTTGTTTACACAAATGAGAGACCAAGTCAAAAATAAGATGTGGCTGTTATAGAGATGACAGAATAGTGATTATTCTTACTCTAGGAATGACTGAAAAAAACCTGAGCAGTCACTCTGCCTTAGGTTTCAAAAACACAGTTCTGAGGCTGATCACAGGATGGAAACTGGTCAGATGATGGCAATGGAAATCACAAATGATGTGGAAGCAGAACTCAAGGCTGAGGGTAGAAGAGCCACAAACAGGTAAGATACTAATTGGAGGCAAATTCCTCTCCACTACAGTGATCAGATATCGGGGTTAATCAACAGGGAATTACGGCAGAAAAGTTTGCAAAAACTACCAAACAAGTTATAAAAGCAAGCCTAGATTTCCAAAAGGGAAGAGTCTGTAGACAACAGCAAGGGCTAGAAAACCATCTCTGAAGGGGCACTCCACAGCATCCCCTTTCATGCCTTTAAGCATACCTGTCTCTACACTCCAGTTTTCCTTTCTTACCTATGCATAAACTTGCTATATTATACCTTCTCCCATGCACTTTTTAATATGAAGCCCAATTCCCTGCCAAAATTTGATTTACAGGGGGATTTGTGATGGGTAATTAATTCTAGTTTCATTTTCCCTACTCTTTCACAGAACAAAGCTAAAGAAAATGTAGCACAGCTACTCAGAAATTTTCCTACCACAATCAAAGATATATTCTGTTTACACATAATAGCAGTATTGATTTCCTGGCTGTCCTCATTTTTCAGACCAGAAGGTTTTTCTGTTTGACAGTAAAGGAAATTAGTAGTATTTGAAATATGTGGAAATTCAGAATAGCCTTAATTGGCAAGTCTGCTCATCAGTACAACAAGAAGAATGTTAAGAAGTTACATTATGGCTAGAAAATGTGGAAATACTGTGGAATTGAGGCCTTGTTTTTCACTTCATTTTCATTTCAAGATTATCTGAGGCCCTGATCCTTATATCTGTGGAAAACACAGGATTTTGAAAAGGTCAAAATAGTTCGGCCTGACCCTCTGAAGAAGGAGAAATATATTTTTCTCTTGTTGCTCACACTTCAGACTCCAATGAAGGTTTAAGCTGGTTCTCTCCCACTTTGCTAACACTAGCTGTGTAATTAGAATTCATCTGACAATGCAGTGGCCAACAGCCAAACCAAAGTAGATTCCAGCTCACTCCTCTGCCAGTCTATTGGCTCAGGAGTCCCAAAAGTAGAAAAGATGCATCTTTTTAGAGTGTAAACTGAGCAGTTATAATTCGGAAGACACGTACTGGGAGCCAGACAACATAAGCAGATGCCAATTTTGCAGTCACTTTTCAGTTCAGTAGTTGCATTTTTGCCTGAAGTAACAGATGGAAGTATGTCTACATCCATAATGCTGCTAGAAATACTCTTACTGAATGCACAGGGCAATACATGTGAAACACAGATAAACCTCCATGTACACAAGCAGAAAGCCCAAGAACACAGAGAGCATTTTTGGCCTAATTGCCATTAATAAGCATTGCCAATTACTTTGGCAGGTGGAGTAGGGCATAATGTTGCCCAGGGTGATAGTCTGTTGTTCTGTTAGTAAACAATTTTGGTTATTACAGCAATACCTGAGAAATAACTAAGAATTAGGTGCAATTAAGATGAACTCACTAAGCACAAAACTGTGAACTGCCTCGATTCCAAAGGAGTTTTGCACACAAGCAGGGAGGAGGACTGGAACATATCACAGAGGAAGGAGGAGAGGTGACAGATCGCTCCCATCTGAGCTGAACTGTGTCATGTTGAGGGAATGAGGAAGGACATCTTTAACTCACACCCCTCTTCCCTATTTCTTTTTTTGCAGTGTACTCACAATATCTAGCCACTGGTGGACAGCCACAGCCACTTGTGTTCCCAAGGGTTTAGTTAATACAAGCACATCTCCTGGCACTGCATTGTCTGGCCTGGAAACAAAGAATTCATATATTAATTATATAGCAAGATTCAAACACATTATTAGGAATAAGTGCTGATAATTACATTTTCACAGACACATGCATCTTATTGCACAGTTAAAAAACTGACTAATTGCAGAATTACCCTTCAGGATTCATCGCCATGCAATATTATTGATGAAAATGTTGCAAACTTGTTTAAAAAAATGCTAATCCTTCTTTCCTGGAAAAAAACAATGCTTGCAGTCAGATACACACCAAATTACAACTCTTCTTTCAATT
This sequence comes from Vireo altiloquus, assembly GCA_013396875.1. Classification (NCBI taxonomy): domain Eukaryota; kingdom Metazoa; phylum Chordata; class Aves; order Passeriformes; family Vireonidae; genus Vireo; species Vireo altiloquus. Next base: position 479,397 of record VZRF01011526.1, on the reverse strand, counting down.
TTTTGAGACATAAGAGAGGATAAAGGAAAAAATTGACCTTTTTTACCCAGGGCATAAGATATCCGGCATTAGGATTATGCTCAAGTTCATTTGTACAGAGTAACATGCCACAGTGGGATCTCGAGATCAGCTACTGTTAAATGGACAGAATGCTCTAAAGACAGCAGTTCTGTAGTTCTCTACAGCCATTAACAGGATAATTGGGACATGGTTTAGAAATGCATATATAAGTGTGGCAGAAATTTATGTTCAAAACAGTCTCCACTACCTTTAAAGATTAGAAGCTTAATTCTCCTGTCAAAAGGAGAATAGGATCAAAAAGAACTGGGGGGTGGGGAGAAGTAAAAGGACATCCTGTTTAAAAAAAGCAAATATGTACGAAGTGCTAAAGACAAACACGAGCAGGAGAAGGTACTGCTTTATCCATTGGGAGACACACCACAAGATCACAACAGTGCTTAAAGAATTTTTACTGTATCCTTCAGAGCAGTGCCTTTGATTGTTCAGTGATTTAACTTACATTATAAATTCATTAGGCTGACAGACTGTCGTGGCCACTCCTCCTAAAACAATCCAGGGATTTAACACTGTTTGGCCACCAGTAACAGATGTTCCTGCCTCTTCTGCTGCATCTTTGAAACCCTGGATAATTAGAGGCATCACTTTGTCTCTTTCCTAGAGATCAAAACAGAAGTCAGAGTTCCATATACAGCAGTGCTAGTCATTGCAAGACTTGTCCAGGGCTTTAACCACTCCAACCAAATGCCCTCGTGGCAAATAGTTCATGACAGAAAAGCAACCTTTAGGAAGAGTCTGGCCTCCTGAAAACTGTGTGTTATCCCACAGAGTTAAGGTTTTACAGCTCTGTGTAGAAGAGGTGCAAAGACACTCTTACACTGAGGAAACATTCTTTGAAAGGTCATATAAGAGTAATCAGTTCTGGAAACCCAGAACGATCCTGCTGCTGTAATGAGGTACAGCCACAGCAGTGCAGTGCTAAAAGGCAACATTTAATCAAGATGCATTTGGGCTCCATTAACCATCAACTTACATCCTTCTAAGAATAACATCCCTTTTTTGCTAGCGCAAATCAAACATACATGCTAGCCACCTCCACAAAAAAAAAATTAAAAGAAATATTAAAAAAATAAAAAGAAAGCAAAACCAACCCATAATTATCCATCCAGAGTGATATCTGAATTGGCAAACAAATGCTGGCCTTTGACAGAAGGAGGGACCCCATTTTGGTGAGGATGAAGGCAGATTACAATGCCATAGAAAACTGAACTTCTAGCACATGACCGCAGAATGTTTATGAGGCAAGATCTACGAACTGAGCCATTCAACAAGACCATCTCTTCCTTAAATGGCTTCAAACTTTGAGGAGAAAATACACTAAAGGTAAATACATTCTGAGCACATTTAGCTGTTTAAGTCTTCCTTCAACATAAAGTGCCAAAAATCTTACCCTATCTGTCATTTTGTTGCTGATTCCAAGAAGCATCAACATGTTGTCGCATTCTGTGACCCCCATGGCATAAAGGTCACTTAGGACATTGGCACACGCTATCCGTCCCTGAAAAACAAAGAGAGGCAAGAAAAAAAAGTCTGCAGGACTGTTGGTGAATGTTTAAACACCTTCCACAAGCAAAGCTTCCAGTATGTGTTTGCACTCTGACACAGCTTCTTACTCCACAGCATTAAGAAACCCAGACAGAGATGTGGCATGATCCATTATGTGCTATGTGCCCACCGAGAAGTGCAAGTATCCTTTTTTTACAGGTATGGAAAGAATTCATCCCAGCTCTCTTGGTTAACACACTTTCCCACTGACTCCAAAGGAATTCCAGAGTTCAGACTGGATGCCCAATCTGAGAGGTTGAAGTTAAGAACAGTCTTTTCTTTGATAATGAGCTCTGTTTACTTAATGTGGTATGTTACTATTAACTTTATTCCAGAACAAAACTGTACATCCTGATGGAGATGGCCATGGCATGGGATTCACAACTGCTGAGAAGCTAATCCAAAAAGCACATATTGCTGTAACTCTCCTGCATCAGAATATGCAGGAGATGGGTCCTTGATAAGAAAGATATTTGTTCCCTGCACTACTCTGGAGGCCATGTCCGGACCCCTCAGTTTTTAGGAGAGAACTCCTCTTCCTGGAGGATATGGCTGTGCTGCCAGCACACATTCACACTGGGGTGCTTCCTTTGCTGCCTGGGGATGACAGAGTAGGCAGGGAATGAAGGAGCTCAGGGCTCCCAGGAACTGGATCTGCCACCACTGAGGGAAGCTGTGTGCCCCCCCCCATTCACACAGTGAGAGAGATGCGTCTATCTGTCACTTTTCAGGTGACAATATCAGGCTGAATTTTGCCACAGCACCAACAATTTTACTGACTGTTGTGTGTGTATGTATCTCCACTAACAAAAACTTACACAAAACTGTCTGCTGAAGATTCCTCTAAGAAGCCAGGAAGCTGACAGGACTGAGAAGCTATGGCTTGCATCACACCAATTTTACTAAATTAATGGATCTGATTCAGGGTTTCTGAGGTATGGACCCACACAAATGAGACATCAAGCTTCCTGATGAAGATGCAGAACTTTCTAATACAGGGTGTGCCCTAAGGGACAGCAAGGTATTTTAAAATATAGGATAAATTCTGTTGTGTTACTCTGGAAGTCTCCATGCATTCTATGAAAGTTGATTTAAGTTTACAGTTGCAGAATGGTAACCAACACCTGGCTTTATGATTTTAAACCTGTGCTTTTCATTATGTTCAAAGGCAACACCATTATGGTAAAAATAACAACATGCTTATTTGATACAATTTGCAAAAAAGGTAATATTTTCAGGCAGTTACTTCCCTTACTGATGACATGAAACAACAACTCCAAATCACGAATAAATATAATACAGTCTTTCATAAATTCAAGAGTTTTCAATGGCATCAGGGGAATCCCTGATATTTGGAACTGGAAAATATTTTAATAATTTAAATCTTAAACTATTAAGAAAAGAGTGAGTTGTGTACTGCACTATATGATGGCTATTGGCTGTTAAATTTCTATATGCCTGCCATTTCCCTTTTGTGGAAGGGAACTATCAAGCCATTCTCTGTTATCTTCAGTATTTACCAAGCAAACTGCTGGTTTGTGCCCTGTTAGGAATGACAGATAAGTTTTTAAAACCATGCTGACAACACCTCTGATAGTCAGAGGTCAGTCTCATAATGCTTTTGCCAACTGCCAAAACCACTATGGAAACAAATTCAGGGAAGTGCAATTCCCAAGTCTGAAGGAGCAGAGAGAATAACACAGGGTTTGTGAACACCAACAAACATGAGGCTCACAAACAGGGGTCAGCCTGGCCAGGTCCTGCAGGCCACCTGCCTGCTTGTGTAGTGCCCCTGAAACACAAAGATCTGTGCGCAACACTAAGAACTATTTGCAAGGGCAAAGGATGAGGAAATAGACACCCATCTCCAGTCCTGAGTGAAGGTTCTTAAAACAGCAACAAAAAGGTTCCTGGATGGAAGGAGAAAGATGCACTCTCTCAAACCGGCCAGTTCCCTGCTCCTGTACTCAAACAGGTGTCTTCACAGTGCCACAACAAAGGCCAGTACCAGCCCTATTGCCAGTGGACTAATACTTATTAAAAAACCTTTTTTCAACTGCTTGTAATTTTTCTAATAAGCCATTTGAGCTGAATAAATCCTATGCTTGGTATGGATTTTACAGGTGTACATCCTTGGGATAATTCTGCACACAGATTAAGTGTTTTCAAGGACAAAGCCAAAGTAAAGGAGAAAGGGGAAAAGAAGGAAGAATGATTTTGCATATAACTGCAGAACTTAGTTTTAAAATAGGCAGTACTAGAGAGAAAGCTGTTTTCTGAAGCAGAAATCAGAAGTTCAGCTGAGTCCACAGGCAGTTTTGCCTTCCTCAGCTGTTTCCTAATCCCTTTTGTCACAGCACCCAGCTTGGAGTTCATTTGCACTTTTGGCCTTCCCTCTTTTCCTCCTCTCCTCCAATTACGAAGACAGATCAGATGAGGAGCTGAACCCTGCAGGTGAACCCCATGCACAGAGAAAGGAAGAGGCTCTAAATCGGGGAACACCCACTCCAAACCAGACTAGAAGCACCTGGGTAAGGAGACTGAGAGGAAGGGCAAGAAGGAGAGTGTGCACTGCACATGAATGATACTGGTAACAGGGTAGTAACAATAGGCATGGGTTGGGGGATACCTGGACTTAAACCAGGGAAAGAAGCAGTTGAAGAAGCAGAGTAGTAGTAGCCTGTCTTGAGCAAAGGAGGCCAGAGCACACCCCTTTATATAGCCTGGACACCAACTCAAAATTCCCAAGTCTCACAATTCCTCTGCTTGTAACAACCATCCATAAATCCTGTGGCAAACTGTATTTGACTGTCCTCTAACCAATGTTGGTCCACACAAGTAAAAGGTAATCTATACTGTCCCTTGGGGTATTCTGGCCCTTGACAGAGAGGTCTGAGCAGAGGGTCCAGGAGCAATAATCCTGCTGGATCATCACTGGTGGTATCAGCAAGGTTTGTGACAGAATCCCCATTCTCAGTTAGCTCTTAGGAAGAAATACACATATGTAAACAAATTAGGAAGTGGTCAGCCATCAGATTAAAATAAATGCCCTCAAGAATGAAAAGTGAAGGACCTGAGAGTTAGACAGCACCAAGGTTACAGCTGCTGGTGCATGTGGAACACAGAACAGGCTGTAACTATGATGCAACCACTGAAGCTGGACTAAGGCCAAATTTACATTCCACTACTACCACACTGACCTAAACCTCATCTGGGCACAGGCCCATCTATCTACTCCTGCTGCCTCTCAAACCCTTTGTATCTCCAAACAAAGCAACCCTCCCTGTTCACCACAGCCTTTAACACTCAAGTTAGTCCCTCAAGTTTTTGTTACAAGGTGAGAAAAGAGTTTCTGAGATGATGAACTTGAACACAGATCTCCAAAACATTTTTTTCCCTCTGGTCCCTGCTAAGTTCCCACATGATATTAAAGCAACCGACTCGAAATAAATTTCTCAGGAGAGCTCCAGAACTCCATACTCAAGGCCCACCTGAGATTTTTGACTGCTCAGTTTGCAGAAAGAGAGCTCTCCTGGACGAGAAATCACAGGAGCTAGGGTTGCTTACATATGTGCACAACACCTGGTCAAGCATACTAAAAAAAAAAAAAAAGAAGAAAAAAGATGGTCCCAATCTCAAACTGTGTCCAAAACCCACCAGACAGGTCTCACAGAGCAAACAAACTGATAGCAGCACATAAAACATTCCAACACACCAACAGCAGTAAAAGCAATGGAGTCACATCCAAATCACAGAAAACATGAATTCTAGCACTTTCATTTAACATTTCCTTATAGTTTTATTAAGTAGTTTTTTAAAGCTCACTTGTTTCCCATGATCTGTTCAAGTCAATGCTGATCACTCCCACAAATGCAGGAATCTCTGCTGAAACAGACTAAACGAGACAGGAACACAGAAGGAATGAAGGCCTAAGTGCACACACCTTCCAACCAGGCAGTCATTTCACCATGTCCATGTTCAAGTGGAGGTAGCACCACAGGAAAGCTGTTGTTCACAAGGCACTCTGAAATTGGCAGGCGCTACTGCCAACTACTGACATTTAGGCATTTCCAGTTCTAACATGTTACCTGGTTATTTCAGTACCTCAGAAAAGGCCAATTACAATGTCGTTCTGCTTGTAAGTGGAATTTACTCTCTGCTACTTCACAGACTGCTGTTTTTACCCCTTTTGGGCTCTTCAAACCAAACCCCACAGAACAAGAGATGATGGGAAATTTGAATTAAAGGTGGCAGTTCTCCCAACTTTCACCTACATGGAAAGCAGCACTGCAGCATTCCTGGCCAACATGGGAGATTCCAGGATGAAATTATGCCTTTCCCTCTTCACTATTTAGGAAAGACTCTGAATGCAATTAATCACACAACTAGCACTGCACATCTAGAAGAAACGGTAAGAACTGCCATCAGATTGGCAAGAAGCTCAAATCAGCAACAGAGCCAAGAACTAAGGTTTAGCCAACTTACCATCATATAAGGGTCATCCACAATAGGATAAATATAATCTGTCGTCTGGACTAATGACAAACCTCCATGCCTTAATGGAATAACGCAAGTGTCCATCCCAATTCCTACAAAGACAGAAATCCATGAGTGAGGTGAGTAACTGTGCCCTTTATCTGTTGCTCTTAACAAGACAGCTTATAAAACATGTCTGTGAAACACAGCTCATAACATTGCCTAAACAGACATGGTATTTCCTTCATCAGAGAAAGCACATAGCACAAGTAAGAGGAAAAAACAAGCAAAGAAAAAAACCTCCTGGTTGGAACTGAACATAAGTGCAAATGGCTGAAGGCAAAAACTAAACTACAATGTTCTTTATTCTTTTGCAGCAGCATAACAGCACATCAAGAACATCTGTGCTTTTATGTAAGTACATTTAAAGTTAAGAGGAACTAAATACATTGATATAGTCAAAAGCAAAGAGGTTTTCCTGTCACTCCGATCTCAACAAAAACACAGTGACAGTTGTGAAAGGACATAGCGTCTCATAAAGGACATTCTCTCACTTCAAAAGGAAAAAACTCACAAGTCACAGCCCAGGCCCTTGGTGAAAGATGGTTCACCCACTTGGAGCTTTTGTAACTGCATTAACCTTGCCTTGAGAAGCTCGAAGGTTGCAGACCACCTGACAGACATAGAACTCCTTGGAGAAAACCATAACTCTGAGCACAACCTTTTCCCTGACAGTGGGTATTTCAAGCAGAACAAGCGATATGAGAACCTCTCATCATTTGCTTCGATGGAAGAGACCACACCAAAGTGGCAGATGACAAATCACAACATGCTGGCTCAGCCACTCCTCCCTATGGACAACCTTGTGCCTTGCAGCAATGGCAGGAAGCTTACCTCCTTCTTGGGCTGGCAGCAAGCTGCCTGCATGCTCCACAAGGCAAGAGTCTTCAAAACAGCCCATTTTTAGGGAGCAGATGTCACACAGGAACCTTTCCCCAAGTATTAATGAAACACGCTACCCTAGCAAGAGCCAGTGTTTAGCAGTGTCCTGTACAGGGATGAAGCAAGCTTCTGCCATCTGAGGTCTTACTGAGGGGACAGAGGTCTGCCAGGCAGCTGGTATAAAGGTGGAGAGGATCTTGCTTCTCCTGCCTAGGAGGCAGGAGATCTTGCCTTGGAAGAGAACATATACTGACAAGCTCCCAAGCAGTAATTTAGGGTTGTTCAATCTCCACAGAAGCTCCTAAGCCACTATGCCTAAAGTCCAGTGCCTCCAGAGGGGGGCACATAAGCAGTTACAGACATGGCCCAGGTGCAGGAGCTGTTTTGCCCTCAGTTCACCTATTCGTGCCGTAATGCTGTGAGACTGACTTCACTTGTGCATTTTTCCACAATTTCAGCAAAAGCACTGCTTGACAGACAGGCCAAGGGGCTACAATGACAGTCCTTCTGAGGCTATGGTAATATGCCACCAAAACTGGTCTGAATAACACGTGAATCTGTTCAGAGCTGTGACTGATTTCAGGTCCATAACAGCTCTGAGAATAAACATAATATTTGCAGTTTCTTTCTCACAGCCATATTTAAGTTTGCTCTGGGTAACATCCCTTGCAGAACTAAAAGGGGGAGAGCTTTAGCCTGCTGCCGGCAACCTCCCTCTGACTGCATTTCAAAAGCATAGTGCCTACACACAGGTGGAAAAGTTACCTGTCTATGCCTTTTAAGCAAAAGACATCAAAGGAAAATCACACCAAATTTATCCAAAGACACATTTGCTAAAGGGATACTCATCACAAAAGCATATTTTAAAAGAGACCTGAACTCTTCACCTTCTATTACTAACAGATTTTCTGTTACATAGTATCACACCTACAAACTGAGTAGTCCACTTCTATACCTTTTCATATAGCTATAAAAGAAAAATCTGCTAGCAGTTCCATTATTGTTTACAGCCTGTAAGTTTGCAAGAGAAAAAAAATCTAAACCAAACTTTTGCTGATTTTAGAAAAAATGCCAAACAGAAATCCTACTGTGAACAGCTTATTTAATTTAGAAAAATACATATAAATAGCAATTTGGGGATGAAAAAAGATGAAAGTGTCCTCCACCAGGGAATATTAAATTATAGTGCTACCCCAGCTTCACACACAATTGCTGCTTAGATATTTCATACAAAGATCTCCATTGTTTGAGCAAGAACATGGGCGCCTTACTAATCTCTCATTATATTCAACCTCTAACAGAATAATGGGTTGCAACCTGTTAGCCTGCTAATAGACAATTAGCAATGTTTATATAATTTTAAATAAGGTTATTGGACACTAAACTGATAATGAAATAACTTCAGAATAAATGCTCCATTGATATTCCTAAGTTGAGGGAAAAAAAAACATTCTGCACTGCAGAGAGATTGAATATGCAGGGCTGAGTAAACAGACAAACAGAATTAAAAGTGTCATTAAATACATTATCTACATTAATTTATCTGTATCAATATTAGGTACAGTAGCTGGTATCAAAATACCTACATTTGCCCTGTTCCCCATGTAGGTGGCTTGTGCAGGTTGTTTTCCCTTATTGCTTGCATCATTGTGCAAATATCAAAGAGAAAGTGAAGCTGGCAAGAACACAGAGGTCTTGGAAAGGCAGCCTTTCCCAGGCAGCTTCTACAGGTGAGCAAAAGAGTTAGAGTGGGGAACAGTGAAAGGACTCAAAAGGAATAATGACAATTGTGAAACAATTCGCTCCCAGTCAGCTGAAGCAAGGAAGTTCTCTCACTCACTTTCTGTGACCCAGGAACAGACGGGAGGGGAGGAAGAGGGGAAATTCACCTGGGAGTCATCTAATTGCATAAAATTCATCCATCCATTGCATCAAATTCCAAATGCAATGCACAAACATAAAAGTCTAGAAATTAACCAAGAAATTAACTGACAGGACTTCAGTTTGCACAGTATCTACTGGGGAAAGGGAGGAGCAGACTAACACCTAAGGATGTGCCCATCACAATGGCCATTCCTGAGTGTTTTGCCTTTGTAGTTGAGTGCAATTGCAGGATGTTAAATAATTAAAATAATATTCTTGTATCCCAGATGCCAACAAATGACAGCATGAGATTCATTCTTCAGCTTTCTGGATGCTGTGCATGCATTATACAACATATGATTTTCAAACTGGTTAAACAAACTACAAATGTGATCGTGTCACTAAGCAAATCGAGCAGAAAGACCACCAATGTCCAGAGCAGCAACTACTTACCCAACCTGGGCATAACTGCCCCCAAGAACTGTTCATCTTCCTGAAAATGGTTCTCTTGTAGAGATTCGAGCAGTTTCTGTAAGACATCCTGCGGCACTTTGCAGCCTGTGCCTTTCAGTTCAGTGAATCGGGTCAGACGGAAGCTCTTGTCCAGTTCGTAACTTTCTGGGTTAAACGACTCCCGAACAGACATGGTTCTCTCCCACAGACTGCTGGCCTCTCCCACCCCAGAGCAACGGGATCAGTTTCTCTGCTGATCAGTCTTATTAAAAAATAAAAATTTAAAAAAAAATAGTGAGAACATTAGAAATTCCTAGGACCTACAAGACAACATGTTTTCCACACAGAACAAGTTATAAGAAAGAGAAAGCACTCAATGCTGTTGTTCACCTGTTAAGACAGGTGTGCACATCTCACACAACTCATTTCCCTACAGCTACAGAGGCATGACTCCTCATCCTACCTTATGACATTTAAAACTATGACTATGCCAGGTAAATCAGAGAATTAACTTCTTTTCCAAATATGCTGCATAAGGTTTTCATTTAAAAAAGAATCTAACACACTTGCTGACCTCATTTAACACAGAGGTAATGAAAGAAATAATAGTTCCCAGAGCACAGAGGCCAATTTCCAAAAGGCAACCTGGGCCCTGATCCTGCAGCATGCTCAGCAGGGACATCTGTTTGTACTCAGCTCAGTGTGGGGTCATAATTTTAGCCATTAACATATTAATCTCAAAAATAAGATGCTTTTCGAATAATGACTCTGCTTCAGTCCTGAAGTAAGAAGCTGAAGCTCCATAATACACCTGTTCTCCTTGGGGGAAAACACAGTCCTGGTGTTCTGTTAGTACAGGTAGCAGAAGAACAAAGACGCCATATTTAAGCAGACTGGTTCACCTACAAGCATGCCACTTTACCTTTTAACATGTTCACAGACATAAAAATGCTGAAAAGAAAAGTTTCTTGCCTCTTCAGCCCTTTTTTAGTCAACTAATGATACGGAGAATCAGAGAATTGCCCATTAAAATGGTAATGTAAAAATACACTGATGCAATTCATTTAATAAAATTCTTAACAATGCATGTCTAATTTTAGAACGTTTTTCCACTCTGACTCACATCTACCACACTCCAAAACTAATAAGAGGCCTAACCAAGACACTGACTTCTAAACAGGAACGGCTGTGATACAATTTATCTTTCTCAGTAAAGAAGTTTTCAGGAATTACTAAAAGCAACCTGTCTTGTGGCAGTTTCTTAGAAAGCAAGGATGCTGTGTAACAGCAACAAGAACAGAGTTCAGTGGCATCACTGACAAAACCTGATACCGATGGTCATGCCCTAATGAGGTTAAGCTGAAAAGAAGAATGCAATGACTTGTATTTGCCAAGTTAAACTTTGCTAAACAAAGGAAAGAAGTAACTCTACAGACTGTGCTGTATCTCCCCTACACAGCACTTATTAACAAGTACATCTGTTCCATAAACCTTTAAGTCAATTTATAGACTATAATTTGCAGAAACTGAAGTTTTCAGTTCCCTGAGAACTTTTGATGTGGAGCCCAACTCCCCTTCACTATGCTTTCCCTCCTTCTCTAGGAGGTGTGGCACTTATTTAAAACAAATCTTCCAAAGCCTAGACTCGGGCACTAATCCAAACTCTAGTTACCAGAACGTGTCTTGGATGAGCAATGAATTCAGTTCCTAACTGCTGTCTCCTAATGCAAGACACTAAGCACTTGCAGTCAAAACCAAAAACAAAACAAACGAAGGTGTCTGGAAAACAACCTGTCAACAGAAGTAGGAGACAAAAGCTTTTCAAGGAGGGGGGAATTTTTTTTTCTTCATTCTTTTTTAACACTTCATTCTAATTAATTCCAGAAAATTATAAAAAAACAGCTTGCCCCACAAGGGAAACATCTTCCTTCATCTAACCAATAATTGCAATAAGTTTAGCACCCCCTGCCTACTTACACAGGGATGGATGCAGAGGCCACAGCCTACCAGGAACTTTTTGCAGCCTTGAGGACTGTAAGGACACAGTTCACTCATTTGAAAATAGTGACACAAACAAGATGATTTCATTTAATGGAAAACATCCGCAGTGCAAGAATACAGTAAGTTTTCTAATGAAGACCTGATTAAAGCTGCACACAACTGTGTATTTCACAGACTGCCACAGGAGCAACATTCCCCGCAATACTAAGTTTTGGTGACTTTGGTGGTCACAGCACCGAGTTCACGAAGAGTATGGACAACTCTCAGGCAGAAAGTGTGATTCTTGGGGCTGTCCTGTGCAGAGCCGTCGCTGGACTGATGGCCTTTCTGAGTCCCTTCCAACTCAGAACATTCTGCGATTCTGGCAGTCCCTGCGGCATGCGACGTGAGCGACAAGCATCCCTCCCCAGCTGCAGCAAACACCTCCTAACCCAGACGTTTCTAACTTTAAAAGAGCGGCATAATAAATATTAAAAGCTAAGGTTTAACCCTTGCCTCCCTAAGCAGCAGAGAGGGGAGAGTACAGGAGCAAAAAGCGGGGGAGAGAAGGAGAACTGGAGCCAGGTACCTACCCCAAGCAAACCCCAGCACACCCACCGCCAGCCCGACCGCCCGAGACACACAAGGCGAGGCGCTGCAACCACCATCGATCCGGGGAATGCGGCGGGGAGCACTGCGGGCAGACATGGCTCCGGGACACCTTAAATTTCCAGCCGCTGCCTTTAGAGGCAAACCCGGGGCCTTCGCTGCCGCTCTTTGTGCGGCCGGAGAGGCGGTGGGGGAAGAGGACGAGGAGGAAGAAGCTGCGCGCGGAGCGGCGGTGGCAGCGGCCCCTTCCCGAGGTGCGGCGGGGACGGAGCCCGCGGGTGTCCGAGCCCGGTGTCCCCCGTGTCTCCACGTGCAGGTACGGTGTCACCGGGGCGGGGTTCACCCCTCGGTGACGAGGACGGTCGGTGAGATGTTGGGAGCAGCCCCCCACCACCCCGCCGACACTCCGTAATGGGAAAGGAGGGAAGCGGGTGGGGGGGGAA
>VZRF01011526.1:405972-466615 GCA_013396875.1 Vireo altiloquus | reverse complement strand
GCTGGGTGGGGGGGGGGTCCGGTCCCTTCACGCAATCACAGAATCATCGAGGTTGGAGGAGACCTTTAAGATCATTCGGTCCAACCCAGCGCTGCCACTGTAACCCCTTAAATACTAAACCTGATCAACCAGCGCCAGATCCAGGCGCCTCTTAAACTTTTAACTCCAGGGACGGTGACTCCGCCACCTGCCTGGGCAACCTGTCCCAATGCCTGGCCGCCCTAACTCTGAAAAGTATTTCCTTAATATCTAATCTGAGTCTCCCCTGTCTCAATTTAAGGCCATTTCCCCTAATCACAGAATCGATTAGAAATCAATTGGAAAAGACCTCTGAGATCATTGAGTCCAACCTATAACCAAACATCACCTTGTCAACCAGACCATGGCAGTGAGTGCCACCGCCAGGCTTTCCTTAAACTGCTCCGGAGATGGTGACTCCACCACCTCCCTGGAAACCTGTTCCAATGTCTATTCAACCTTTAAGTGAAGAAATTCTTCCTCACCGCTACCCAAACGCTGATGTTTCCCCTGAGAAGCATGAGTCTGCCTGTGGAATTCCTTGCTCTGATATGTTCTCCTTCAATATGAAAACGCTGGGATTGGGAACAATTCGGGGGGAAAATTTAACCAGAGCTGAGGAGACCCGTCACTCTGCAGCGCCGGGTCCTCCACCTGTGCTGAATTTTGCCCAGAAACAGGACAAAAAGTCACGTTTGATCTATGTCACACCAAAATGGTGGGCAAGAAGGAAACCGAGAGGGTCAAATGGACCTGGCAATGGGCAAAATTTGGCCAACATGAAATTTGTCTGAGTGCAGAGCCAAGGCTGTACCCTGTGGAGACAGAGGTGTCATCTCTTCAAGTGTCATCTCCCAGGGGTTTGGTCAGTGTGTGGCCCATGGAGGTACCACAGCAGGAGCACTGCAATGTGCCTGGATGCATCAACTGGTGACTTTTTTTACCCAGAATTTGGTTTTGGGCATGCTTCAGGAAAAATATAATCCTGTTTTCAGCAGGTGATGAAGAGTTCAGCACAACCCTAGGAAGCTGTGCTGTTTTTCAGTACCCAACAGCCAGGATTGTCACAGACTATTTGCTCAAGTCAACCATTTTCCATCACTGATTTGCAAAGCATCCCATTTTTTCTTATGCATTTAATATATAAATCACTAGAATCTAACATGTCTTTAACAAGTCAGATTTTCAGTGTCTTCTCGGTTCATTTTTCTCCCTCAAAGTGCTTTTTGTGCTTCCAAAGTCCCTTTTCCCAAATGATCAAAGCCAGAATTCAGATGAGTCTCTTGCTTTACATGCAAGACAAGTTTTCCCCAGAAAGGAGGGAATTTCTGTGTTAGGGATAGCACAGGGCCAAGTTTACATTTCCAAACAGATAAAACAGGCACTTTGCTTCATGTAATTTGCAGCTAAGTACCTAATTAAGTAATTGCCTGTTAATTCAAAGATTGCTTTTCGTGCAACTGGCTTTGAAAAAGTCCTGCCTAAAAACAAGCAGAAAGAGAAAAAATTAAAACATTTCTTTTCTTGCCTGATTTTAATTACTCTTTTTGTCTCCCAGCGAACATAGTGCCCCAGGACTGTGGTGCAGAGGACCAGAGGTGCATGGGAGCTTTTGGCACTGACTGCATTTAGGAAGTCACTAATATTTGTATAATTAATTGATTTTCAGGCTCCTCCGTGTTTCTCTCTGAAAGCATTTTGAGCTCGACACACGGAAGCTGTTTCTCTGTGAGCAGCTGTGGGACGTTTGGCTGATGATTTTGACAGCAGAGATGAATTGAGGACGTGGCATCTGCAGTCCTGACCTGGAATTTGAACCCTGTGGTGTCTCTCCATCCTCCCAGATAGAGAGGAGGCAGAAGATTTCGGAATCTTCTGATTGCCATTGATCCGAGCTGATTTTCTGAGCGCTGGCCTCATATCACGTCTGCGTGTTCCTTGAGAGATGATTTCAATCTGAAAAAAAACCCTGTGAGTATCTTGAGAGCTGGAAATCAGATGCTCTGATCTAACATTTCTCCAGCATTTAGCCATTGCCTCTACAACCAGCACCTCATTAAAATAAAAAGCCAAACATGAAGCATAAGGAAAACCATGAGATAACGTTGCTGATTTTGAGCCCTGACTTACATATTTTTCCTTTCTGATATTTTTGGAGGGAAGAGGGAATTGAATAATATTTTTATCTTCTTTTTTTTTTTTTTTTTTTTTTCCCCAACATCTGTGAGGAGTAGACACTTCTTTAACAGAGAGAAAAAAAAAATTGAAATTTCCAGGTGGTAACATGGCTGAAAGACAACATGAATACATGGAAATTCGTGCTCATTAGTACCGGTACAGATGTGACTCTGCTAAGGTGAAGCTAACCAGGACCAGGGTTTAGGGATGAGAACTGCACGTAATTGAAGCCCTGATTAATTAAAAGCAATTTCTTGGCACAGACAATCATGGAGCATCCTTGGATGGATCTGCAGGTGTCCCAGTGGACATGTGCACCAGGGCCTGCTGTCTGTGAGGCTTTGTGTGGGTAGGCAAGGGGCAGGAAAGTGGCTTTGCCAAGAAAACCAAGCCAAGAGGAGCAGCGAGCCACCTCTCCACTGCAGCTTCAGGTGTGTTGCTGCACCCAGCACACAAGTGCCCCATGCTTCTCCAGGGGCTCCATGCTTGGAACAGCTGCTGGAGGATGTGTGGGATCAGAAAGGGAATTCTGTGTGCACAAGGGAGTGTCCTTTTTGTGCAGGATGAAACAAAACCCTGAAAGAGTAGTGATGAGTCCAGCAGCCCTGGGGAGGGCCCACATTGCTGGAACCACCAGCTTCATGGAATATTTTCCTGGAGTTAAATAGTGGTTTTTCTAGAGTTAAAAATTGACCAGATTTCCTTTCCTCCCTCCCTGCCAAAGGCTTTTTTGTCATCTGTGTGCAAAATCTCCAGCAGAAACTCCATCATTGGAGTGATTTGGTCTGATGCCATGAGAAGGGACTGCTCCATTCACCTTAGGATGTGCAAAAAGGAGAAAGAAAAGAGGGTAGAGCCCTCGGTGCTGCGCCCGATTGCTCATCAAAACCAACTGCCTCCTGTGCTGACTTGAGGACGTGACAGACGTCTGTAGTTTTTACAGGTGCAGGGCCTTCATTTCATCAGTCTTTTTTCCATGGATGACCTGGAGTGTGGATTATTAGCAGCTCAGATTTCTGTGGCCAAGGTGCTTTGTTGTGTACACATCTGGGTTAAATCTAAACAATATTTCTGATCCATGTAGGCTTCTGACTTGGTTCTGCGTCTTTGGTGTTTAAAAAATGATCAGAGTTTGAACTCTCCCTGTTGCGTTTCTTAAATGTCAGCAGAAACTTTTTTTTTTTTTTAAATAAAACAATTCAGCCTTCCCCCGCAATGTTTGTAACCAAGAAACTGTGGCATCACAAGAGCATGAGGAAATACTGGCTGATTAAAACCAGGGTAAGAAATGACAGTGAAAGTGTTTGTCTTCTTTTCCCCTGATTTTAGAATTCACAATGAAGTGGCTGGTAAAATGGGACCAGCTGATTTAGCCCCACTTGGGCTGAATACGAGATTTAATGCACTGAAACTACTTCCACTGGCAAACTTTAGTGTGAAAATTTCATTTCTCTTGTAAAGCACATCTCACAGCATTACTTTTTTCCCGCCTCTCTCTGTTTTGACAAAGCAAAGTGAGTTTGGGCTATTGTTGGCTTTCTTTGCCTCGTTTTTTGTCTTTTTCCTGCCTCTCATTAATATACAAGTGGTATTAAATAATAATGATGCCAGTAGTGACCTCTGCTGTGCCTTGGTGTTTGCTCATTTTTGCTTCGAGGAGCAGATGTTCTCTGTCTTTGTTTTCTGTTGCCAAATGGGGACCTTGCCCCTTTAACCTTTGATAAGGTGCTTTAATAGTCTCTGACGTGAGATTTTATCAAAAGCCAAGTAAATCATACTTGCCTGGCAGCTTCTTTTAAACAGTCCCATCATGATTTACGGCAGTCCAAGGAAGTGCAATTTCCTCTGTGCTTTTGCAGGCTGTATTTATCCCCTGCACTCAGGTGAACATCCTCCGTGGAGGAAGCACCCATGGGCAGGGATCCTGAGGCTCTGCTCCTGGGTGATGCTCCAGCACCAGCCTCTGCCATGTACCAGTCAAATGGGGTGATGCTGCCTATGAGCGATCAATGGGGTCTTGCTAGACTCACCTGGACCCCATTTTCCATCAGCTGCTGATGTGAGATGGGGAAGGTGGTGTGCACACAGCTGCTGCTGGGGTGTTGGTGCTTGTTCTCTTGCTGTGTGCCCAGCCAGGGGTCACTGGCTGCTTTTGCACCAGCAGTTAAACACCACTGTGCTATAACCCTTTCTATGGGGAGGCACTGTTGCAGTGTGTCCCCTAAAAGCAGAGGTTTCTATTATATCTAAGCCTCCAAATATAGGCACATGGCCAGAGTTTCCCATGTTCCCCAGGTCGACCCCTGACCTGTAGGTTTTCCTTACCTGTATCCTCCACTGGACAATGCTTCATGTAATCCCACCCATCTAACCTGATAAAAAGCACTGTTTCCAGAACCATGTGCTCTTTTGCTTCTCCACCGCTGCGGTGAGCACTGGCACCAGGTGCTCACTCCAGGTGCTTTTTGTTTGTTATTTTCATGTTATTAAACTTTTTTGTTTTGGAAGAAGCGATCGTTGCCCATCTCTCTTTTAATCCACTACCTCAAGCTCGCTGGAGGAGGAGGAGAACACCTCAGAGGTAGTAACTTTGCTCCTGCTGGAGTCTATCTTCCCAGACAACCCAGCAGGGCAACAAAGTTGCACCCTCACAACATTTGTCTCTTCCTCATCCCTTTTGCAGCGTTTCCTACTTGCTCCTGCACTTGACCACCTCAAAAGCCCCAAGGGAACATCATTTCAAACATTGTTTCTACCTGTTTATTTGCCTAGGCAACTACATGGCTTGTACAAACAGCCCCCAGCCCTGGGCTGGGGTGGTGAGGGCTGTCCCCAGGGTGGACAGGCTGAGTTGTACCTCAGGTGGAAGTGTGCCTGGCTCTGGGAAGCCTTATAGGCAGTTTGGGTAGGTGGCATTTTGTGGCTGAGATGTGCCTGTGTGCTCTCCCATGGCCTCTTGCAGCGCTAGGGGTGGCAAACCCCATTGGATTTACCCACATCTCTCCAAAACTGCATTGGATTTGGTATTCCTACCTTACCTTTGCTCTCTTGGCCTGTCACATCCTCACTGTGTCACAGCTGGGGAACATCTCATTGACCCCCTTTCTTCTGCAAGCCTGGGGGAGCAGGCACGGCACAGCTGCTCTTTGTTACTGGCCGCCACATGGAAGATAAAACAGTCACGTGGGGCTTGGTGATGCAGCAGCTTCTGCCACAGGCCCTCAGTGTCACTGCCCAGCCTCTGTGGGAGCCACCTCCTTCCCCCTCCAGACCTGGAAGTTCACCTGTGCTGACAATGTCTGCTTTGGGGACAAGCCTCGTGCCTTGCATTGTCCACTAGAATGCTCCTTGTGTCCTTCTCCCTTTGTAGGGCTTCATGTCCCTAAGCTACATCCCACCCCACTGAGCCTGGGCATCCCCAAACATTTGCCACTTCCTTTGGCAGGGATGTGCCCTGGGCAGAGCTGCTCCTGCAGTGTGATGGCAGGGGCACAGTCCCATCATCACCTCCATGGACTTTGGCCCCAAGTACAGCCTGTGCTTTTCCGTGCCAAGATTTTTCCCAAGGCTGGAGCCTATAAATAGTCCAGGAGACTCTCCTCCTGCCCAGCTCCACACTCTGCTACCTTGCTTTGTTTCAGAATGAGCTGCGTGATCCTGCCAGCCAGACCTGCAGCCACCTGATACAGGCTCCCTTGGGATGAGCCTTGAACGCTGACTTCCCAAATTGTTGTCTGGAGTGATGGGTGCAGCCGAGCTGAGCCAGTGATCCTATTCCAGCTGCTGGCACTCACCAAAGCATCTGCCTCGCCTGTGCTGTGCTTGTTGATGGAGCTGTGAGCAGCTCCCGGCGTGTCGTTTGGGAATACAAATTGAGTTCCTCCAAGCTGGAACCACCTGCTTCAGATAATTTCTCTAGCAAGGAGTCTTCTATCTTATTCTCCATCCAGGATTTTCCTGCTTTACCCCACTACCAGCCCTATGTTGTAGCTGGAGGGGTTGGTACTGGTGGGTGGGAGTTAGGTGGATCCATGGGGGGAAATGTCCTGCCAAAGCACAGCAGAGGGTATATGTGCTGTTTAAACCATATAATTGTAGAATCACAGACTGGTTTGAATTGCAAAGGACCTTTCATCCCCTGGCCATGGATAAGGACATCTTTCAGTATATCAGGTTGCTCAAAGCCAACCTGGCCTTGAACACACTTCCAGGGATGGGGCAGCCACAGCATTTTGAGATGCCAGACACTTGTTGATGCTGAACTGAGGCTGGTTGGATGCACAAGCAGAGAAAAAACAGCTCCCAGGGAAAACAGGTGGCTGTTGCAAGGAGCAAAATGGCCTTGGCAAACCTTCCTGCTCTGCCTGCTGGAAACCAGGGGCTTGGGAGTGAGGGATACTGTCACTCTCAGCTTCCCTTTTCCCTCCCTAGGATGTCATGCAGCCATCCCTCTAGGTCTGTCCCTGCCCCTTCTCCTTCTTCTGCCCCAGCAGTATCCATTAGATGAGTATGTCATTAGGATCCACTAAATGTGCCTGAATTGTTGCCTGTTGAAACAGAGCTGAATCCCACCCGGAATTGTGCCAACCAGGCACTTAAAACTTGAGCAAATGTGGAAAAGTGGTTTGTATGGGAAACAGGTTTTAAAGCAGCAAAGTTCTCTCTCTCAGGGCTGCAGGTGAGGTGCCCTGGAAGAGACCAGGTGTGCCCAATGCCACCTCTCATCTCCTCGGGGATAACCAATGTTATGTGTCAATGTGCAATGGTGTGTCTTCCCATTGGAAAAGCAAAGCTAAACCAAACCCAAGCCCCTAAGCAGGGGTTGGGTGGTTTGATCTCACTGAGAGGTTGGTTGTGAGTGTGTTGCCATAACAGTCTCACAGCAGAGGAGGCATCAAAACATCTCTCCTGCACCCAGTCCAGCTAGCAGGGAGTGAGGATTGCTGAGCCCTCAAGCAGTGGCTCCCTCAAGAAACTCCTGGAAAGCCCCTGATTTACATGCACTGAGAGATGCAAAGGCTGTTTCACTGGAATGATGGATCCTTGGAGCTGCTGGGAATTGAGGTGCCTCTGGTGGGACTGGCTGGGATGTGGGGGTGGATGAAGGAGGGCTCCCCACATCTCTGTACCCCCAAATGCGATCCTGCACTCAGTAGGTGCACCTGGCAGTAGTGGGAAGTGCTGGAACGGTGCTTTAAGTGCTTTCCGAAAGGGTTTTTTTCCCCAGCATTTAAAAGAAATAAACACCAAAACACACAGGAAGAGCAAGGATCACACGTTAAGTCTTCCCATTTCTCCATTTCTTTCCCATTCCCTGCATCCCACTGCTCCTCCTTCCCTCCCTGCAGCCAGTTTTGTGTGTGTTTTCCCAGGATTTGTGCCCAGCATTGGCATTAAGTAAACTCTCCACAGCAGCATCTGCCTTGGCAGGACCTCACGCTTGGACAGCAGGATAAGGCTGTGGAAAGGGGCAAATGCTGGAAGCGGCCCTGGGAACCCTGGGGCGAGACATCCCTCCAGGTGAAGTATTCCCCTGTGCAGACTGCAGACGGGAAGGCAAAGCAGTGCCTGGGGGAAGCAAAGACCAGCAAATAGCCCCCGTGCAGGCTGCTTTGATTTCCAGAAAGGCAATTAACACCCGTCCCATGCAACTCCATTCCAGAGAGCAAAGCAGCAGGAAATAGCTGTTCTTCCCAAATGCAAAGCATTGCCCCAAGCCCCGTCTGCTGCCAGCTTGAGTGATGCCTGTGGAGTCCAAGGAGTCATATCAGAGGCAAGTCTGAGTGTTGTTTTTAACTCAGTTTTTTATTTAATCCAAGCTGCAGAGCCACACCTTGCTATGACCAGTATTCTTAGCACTATCCATATATCTAGAGAGTAGATATATGTCTCATGGGTCAGGGAATAGATGTGGGCTCCAAAAAATTGAGTTTCCCCACTTTACTTTAGGGTTGTTTTGATCAGGGTGGCTCTGTAAAATCTGCTGGGAATGGGGGAGTGTGAGGAGTGGAGGCAGGGTGGGTGGACTGCAGCAGAGGAACACAGGGAGCTGTGGCAGGTCTGCTTGTGCCAGTGAAACTGCCACCAAACATCAGCTTCACGTGTGCCTCCTGACACTCAGCAGATAACACTGGGGACACAGCAGTGAATCCTTCCCATTCTTACCTGTTTGAACAAAATCTGTAGGCACTAGAATGTTTCTTGTTCACAGAATCTCAGAACGGTTTAGGTTGGAAGGAGCCTTTAGAGGTGACCTGGTGCCAACTCCCTCTGCCATGAATAGGGACATCTTCAACTAAATCAGTTTCTTCAGAGCCCCTGAACAGAGCAAACCTGACCTTGAATATTTTCAGGGATGGGACATGTACCACCTCTCTGGGCAACCTCTTCTAGTGTTTCATCACTTTAATTGTAAAAAATATTGCCCTTCTATCAAGTCTACCATCCCCAAGGTGATCTTTGCGGTGCACAGCACAGGTGGTCAGGGTGGTCCTGCACTGCTGGTGGTGCTATCTTGCACTGCACCCTTGGCATCCCAGCCGGGGGGGGGACCATTGGCATGACTGGGATGGGCAGGGTTTGCTCCAAGGGAATTCCCACTGCCAGGAGATGCTTGCAGTGCTCATGAGAGTCCAAATATCTCATTGAGTGAGTTGGTTGTTCCTAGAAGCGAATACTGTGTGCAGTTTTGGGCACCACAATATGAGAAAAATACAAAACTGTTAGAGAGTGAGAAGGAGTGCCACGAGGACGGTGAAGGGTCTGGAGGAGGAAGCCTTATGAGGAGTGACTGGAGTCACTTGGTTTGTTCAGCCTGAAGGAGACTGAGGAGAGACCTCATTGTGGTCTTCAGCATCCTCATGAGGGGAAGAGGAGGAGCAGGCACTGATCTTCTGGTGACCAGTGGGAATTGGCCTGAAGTTTTGTCAGGAGAGGTTTGGGTTGGATATTAGAAAAAGATTCTTCACCCAGAGGGTGGCTGGGCTCTGGAACAGGCTCCCCAGGGAAGTGGTCACAGCACCAGCCTGGCAGAGTTCAAGAAGTGTTTGGACAATGCCCTTAGAGAGAAGCTGTGACTCTTGGGGTGTCCTGTGCAGGACCAGGAGCTGGACTTGATAATCCTTGTGGGTCCCTTCCAGCTCAGCATATTCTGTCATAATATTTTAGAGGTGATCTTGAACAGGGGATTATATTCCAGTGAGTTATAGACCGAGGAGGCAGAGTTCAGGGTAGAAAATAGCTTTTAAGTTCAGCCATTTAAGATACCAGCATTAGTTTTGCTTCTGAAACTTCCCGAGTGTGAGCAAGAATCACCTCACCCACCCACACTCACTAAATATTTAGTCATTTTTAACAAGTTAAACAAAGGCCTTTGATTGGATTTATGCTAATGGCTCCTCCGGAGGCATTTCTGATTCATTTACATTTCATTTTAAAATTGCCTGTGTACACTGCTGATTCTCACCAACACCATTAGCAGATAAAAGGAACAAGTAACGGGTCACAGACGCCACAAGATGGCAATAGTTGAAGAGCAATTTGTTTCTGGAGGAAGAGATCTGGGGTTCAGCAGCGAACCCTCTCTGGGAGGGCACCTCTGCTGTGCATTAACCTTGGCACTCACAGAGGGGTCTGTGGCCGACCGAAGCAAAGTGGTTTGTGTGTGGAGTGGATGGGTTCACACCCCCCCCACTCCCCCACCCCCCCGAAGGAGGACGAGAAGATGGGAAAGCTGTTCAAGGTCGGCCCAGCAGTGTTCCACCTCACGGTTTCAAGGACCAAAACTTGCAGCACAAAGAGAGCCTCTGAGCCCTGGCTCTGCATGCCAAGGTTGGGTTTTGCTGGCTCAGAGCCTTTCGGGGGCGTTGCTGTGCCAGCATCCTGTGTGCATCTACAGCACTTGATTAGCCAGGTCAGGAGAAGAGGTCTCAGCCCCACAGCACCCCTAGACCCAGCACGAAGGGGTTTCAGTGAATGGGAGTGTCTCTGACTCCGTGACAGGGATAAAATCTGGGTGAGACAGGCTGCCACCTGATTACTCTTCAAATGGTGTTAGGTCCTGTATGACCTACACGCCTCAGCAATGGTGTTCAGGGATTCTGTAAGGCATTTTATATGGTCATTCCCCATCACTTTGGCCTCTAGATGGAGAGATAGGAGTTTGATGGAGGGGTTGTTAGGTTGATAAGGAATTGGCTGGATGGCCATGTCCAAAGAGTTCCTTAAGGACTCCTACCAAAATTATTTAATATTATCATCAGCAACACAGAGTGGTTTCTAGAGCACCCTCATCAGGTTTGCAGATGACACCAGGCTGAGTGGTGCAGCTGGTGTGCTGGAGGGAAGGGATACCATCCAGAGGGGATTGCACAGGCTTGAGGAGTGGGTCCTCATGAGGTTCAACAAGGCCAAGTGCAAGGTCTGGCATCTGAGTCACGGCAATCCCCAGGGACACCATTCCACTGGGATGGGTGCTGGGGGCCTGCATGAGGCAGGAATCTCCTCTGCTCCGAGGCCTTCCCAAAGCGACTCTAAATGAGAGATGGGAGATGATGCATCATGCTCAGTGAAAGGCAGCAAAGGAGCCATGTGGGAGCTCGTTTGTAATGCATGTTAAATGTAAAATATGTGTTAATGCACTGGGGTTTGTCACTCTATGCTGTCCAGGTGATGAAATTGGGAACATGATGCCCTGATGAGCACAGGATCCAGGAGGTCTTGCAGCACACTCTTGACTCCCACTCTGTGGGACACAGCACATCCACTGCCATTCCTTGGGGGCTGGCAGCAGCATCTGGGTGTTCAGGGTGGCCATGGGCTGCTCAGGAGCCTCTGTCAGTGTTTTAGCCCTGGGGGAAGCAGTGAGTGTAGCAGGACCTCCAAACAGGATGGAACTACATGGTGTCAGACCACATGTGGTACCCTGGACCAGAGGGACAGGAAGGACAAATCCACAGGGAGTCATTGGGTGTCACTGATGCTGTTCTCTCGTCCAGCCAGACTGCGGTGGTTGGGCAAACTTTATGCAGGCAAAGGGGTCTTCTAATCTTGAGGCAAACCCCATTTCCTGCAGGGTGTCCAGCCCAGACTTGGCTCTCCCCACAGCATTAGTCCAGGGCAGATAGAGATGCAGGAAGCAGATACCTCACTGGTGCTGCCAGCATCAGGCCAAGGAGGTGAAGGTTCAACTTTGAGGACTGAGCCATCACCAGGAAAAAGTCAAGAAAACAAAGAGTGGATGATGTCACCGTTCTCACCAGCCAAAAAGTGAGGCAGGGCCCACCACAGCTGTGTCAGGAGACAGGGATACAGCAGCAGGGAGAGCTGGGCTCTGAGTGCCTGTGCAGGAGCTCAGGGAAAGGGAAATCAGAAGGGAGCAGAGGTCCAGCTAAGACCAGAGCAGTTTACACACATCCCCGTTGCTGTGATGAATGGAGACATGAGATACGGTCGGTGAATCCTGAAATCTCTTGGGATTAAATGATTACATTAATCTTTGCTTTCTCTAAGCCGCAGTAATGGCAATAGCCACATGCTGGTTCCAGTCCAGATCCATCCCTGCTAACTTCCCAGTGACTCGCCGTGGAGTTGACACAGGCTCACACTGTCCTGACATGCAAATGTCCCCCTCGTCCCTCTCCAGCCCACACCCACTTTCACTGTCTCCAGGGCACTGCTGGGCATGGGGCAAAAGTGAAGCAGGAATCCTGTGGTGTGGGAGCATTGCTGCCCATGAGGTTTCTTTAAAATCTCCTGGACTGATTTCCTTTGCTGGAGCACATATGCAGTCCATATGATTTCCTGAACCATCAGCAGGATGGTCCTTCAGGCCACCTGAGGGTCAATGGATGGCAGAACTCTGTGGGTTGGCCTTTTCCATCCACCCCAACCTGTCCAGGCATCACCTGAAAATGCCATTTCTCATGGGTGTTCTGGTGATGGACACGACCAGGAGACATCCCTGGTAATGGTTGCCACCAAGGTGGCCCCGTGGCTGGGCTCTGGCAGGAGCCATGGGCCACCGTGGTTCTCCCACCTGTGATGGCTCTTGCTGGGCAGAGGTGGATGAAGTTCTTCACCCCGTGCTGATTGGTAGCTTCAGGGGCAACTGTGGTGTTGTGAACACTTTAACATGAAGTTATGTTGGATTCCTCTACACCTCTGAGGATCTGGGTGGAGAAAGGAGCCAGTGATGAAACACAAAGGGTATGTCCACCCCCCATTTCAAAATTCCCCTACTATTAGCTATTTTCTGCCCCTCTTATCAGCTGGGCATAACAACATAAGCATGGAGGGTGGAGAAAAAGCTGATGAAATTATTTCAGTTTTTTTAAAACCCAGAATTGATGTTTACACACTGGAGCTAAATTATTTATACACATAATGTTATAGGTTTCACATTGGTGGCTTTTATTAGCAGTCGGCAGATGAGAAATCATACCTGACCTACTTGTACAAACCCCTCTCTTGCTTCTCTGTGATGACAGTGTGGCAGGAAGGGGTGAAAGTTCTCACCCCAGCCCAGCTGTGGGGATGCTCAAGCAGCGGGAGAGCCAGTGGAGGGAGAGATGTCTCAGCACCTCCTACAAGGCATTTTGCTGCTTTGGATTTGAGGGAGAATATGCACAAGGGGGTTATTTTTGAAGTCTTGCAAAATGCTGGCTGCATCTGTTTCTCTAGGAGGATGTGGCCCCATGAGTGTTTTCTCTAGGACCGTGCCCCCTCCCTTCCCCAGCAAAGGAGAGATGCGCTTCCCAACGAGGCCTCAGCGTAGGGTAGGATTTTTGGGGAGAAGGTTTCTCCAGAGGAGGGGTGGTTGCATCAGGACCACCCATCCCCAAACCACTCTGATGTGACAGAGTGTGTTTCCCCTGAAAGACTCAGCCAGCCGTTTCTAAACCAACATGTCACAGGCACTTGAGATGACTTTCTTCTTGTCTCGCAATTAATGCATTTTTTATAAAGCCCAGGCTCCAGTTTCCTTTCATGTTACCAGGAGGATATCCTTTTTCCTCTTCAGCTTCAGAAGGATTTTTTTCACCGAAAGTATTAATCTCCAGCGTCCTGTACACAGGACAGAAGGATGCACTGGCCGAATGGGCCAGCAAGAAAGCATGAGTGTGGCTGGAGCTCAGGTGTGGATGCTGCCTGTGCCACTTGCCCCATCCCAAAGCTGTTTCAACAGGTGACCCTGCAGCCTGGCAGCAGCACGCACTGGTGGCTCTGCAGCACAGATGAGATTTAGTGCTCTGCAGATTGCAGCACACAGGAACATTTCTTGCTTGTAATTGTACCTTAAACACAATTTAAGGTGCTCCACTTAAATGTTACAAGCAACAGTGTATTAACCTGCTCCCTGTTTTAAAAAACCCAAGCCAAAAAAAGCCACGCTTTAACATCCTAGCTTGTGTCAGCAATGCTGTGACCAGCAGGACCAGGGCAGTGATTGCCCCCTGAACTTGGCACTGACGAGGTCACACCTTGAATCCTGGGGACACTTCTGAGCTCCTCACTACAGCAAAGACTGAGGTGCTGGAGCGTGGCCAGATAAGGGCAACTGAGCTGGGGAATGGTCTGGAACACAAGTCTGGGGAGCCCTCTCTGAGGGAGTTAGGAGGGGCTTAGCCCAGAGAAAAATAGACCTTAGAGCAGCTTTTCAGTACTTAAAGGGGGCTTGTGAGAAAGACAGAGAAGGACTTTTTACTAGAGGCTGTAGGGACAGAGCAAGGGGCAACAGTTTTGAACTAAAAGAGTGTAGATTTACATTAGATTTTAAGAAAAAAAAATTTACAATGAGGTTGGTGAGGCTCTGTAAGAGGTTGCCCGGAGAAGCTGTGGATGCTCCATCCCTGGAAGTGTTCAAGACCAGTTTGGACAGGATTTTGGCCAACCTCATCTTGTGGAACATGTCCCTGCGCATGGCAGGGGTTGGAACTTTAACAGTCCCTTCTTACCTAAACCATTCTGTACCAAGATGCTCTTTTAGGACTCCCGGGAAGGGAGGTCCTGCACTGGCTCCTGTCAGGCCACACAGATGCAGGATGTGCACCAGGCTTCAGCCGGTCTGGGTAGCCACTGAAATGTGAAGGAAGCTCTTGTTGGGATTTTTTACCAGCAGTGTCTCCATAGTGCTCCTTGTATAAAGCCAAAAAGGTGTGGTAAGCTGCTGCTTCACTTCACTTCACTGGCTCCTTGGAATTGATGGAAGATTACCAGGAACATGTTTTTGCAGGAAGTATCTTCTAAGGCTAAACATTTGATGAGGGTGTGATAATGAATTACCAAGCATATATCTTTGCAGCTACTCCAAACTATGAGTATTGGTTTGTCCTTCCTGTGTGTTGTTTCCATAGAAGCAGAGCTTAACCTTTTAAGTGCAGATTGTAAAGGCACCTAATTCAATTAAAATTAGACTTCAAGCATATCAGTACTTAATACTCAAGGGTTATTACGTGATTGGATATAGATGTTTTTGTGATTGGCAAGGCAACGTCGTTTCTGGCAGAGCCAGCTGAAAGAATAGTATTGTGGTGGTAACTTTTAGGGTTTTCCTATGTGTAGTCCACTGGTTGCAAGGTAATCCCTCTAAAATACGGGGATCCAGCACAGAACACAGGAACCCACATGCAATTAAAGTTATTTATTGTAGGTTTTCTTTTCTGAACTGACAAAGAGGATTTCCCAGAGATTGGTAACACAACACAATGTTATACACCATTTCACAACTAGTCCCTTGTTGCTTTATTAAGAACATAGTAATTTAAAAATATCTAAATATTTACATATTAATAAAACATATATACAGAAGATTGAGACATTTTTACCTAAATATGGAATGATTTTTTTTTTCTTCTCTCTAATAAACCCTATAAAAAGATTTCTGAAGAAAGTCTGAACAGTAGTCACAGTAAGTAAACACAAATGCAATCTTCCAAATTTACAAAACGCAGATTTCATTGCTGAAGGGTTACAACACAACGGACTGGTGCCCCCTGCCCAATGCAGGCAACTCCAAGCCATGAAGGAAGGAAAGACTCGAAATTTAAGGTTTGCAGTGCACATTCAATCTATTCCACAGTTTCAGAGAGAACATGGTCATTTCTAAAAGTCCATGGAAGGTGGGTAGGGAAGGGCTGGGAGCCTGGTTTCTCAGGTGCCAAGAGAACAAACTCTTCGTGTCGGCTTCAGTGTTATTTGTGGGTATTCTGTGACACCTGAGAAACAGGCTTTGGGATTGTTAAAAAAAGAGGTGTTGAGTATTTTGAAAACCATCCCACTCTGTAATAGCACTTCTGTTGAGACACTCAAAGGCCAAATAGTTTCCAGAAAAAAAAAAGTACCTAAGATAAGATACACACAGGGAAAGGAAACACAATGGCAAAGGCTCTAGCAAGCTCTCCCTCGAATTGCAGGAAACGTGCTCAAACTGCCTGGTGATTGATTGGTGTTGCAGGTTAGACCTTCCAGATTTCTTTGCGACATTTTTAAAGTGAGTTAAGTGCTGATGAAAGGTGCAGAAGTGAAGGTTTGCTGGGAGGGCCACACATGGTTTTACCCTAGCCCTGACCTGAAAGGACTGACCCTTTCAGTGTCTAAGAGGGTAGTGCAATTTCTTGATCGATTCACTTGTCTTAACTGCTGAGATATCAATACAGTGCCAGTTGAAAGGTGAGGGTTTTTTTTAAATAGGTGAGTATTGTTGCCAAGGGCAGAGGTTGAAAAATCACAGTGAGCAGACCCTCTTCTTGGAAATCAGAAAATTAATACATTTTGAGATTGTGGTGGTAGAACAAGCTGGGGGCAACAGTGAGGAGAAAATGACCACCTCCAGCAATTTGCACTACAAATATGCTCAAGAGCCATCCCACTAGGACCACATAGGGGAAATTGTTTGAGGAATAGCTTCTCCTTGCTATAACTAGGAAAATGCTGGGAGAAATCCTGCTTTGTTTCCTCCTAAACCCAGTAAGGACTTTTCATTCACAGCTGTGTACAACTGGTCATTAGTACCGCAGCAGCCAGAAAGGAAAAGTGGATCTGCAGAAGCAAAGAGCTTCACCAAATCAGATGCTCCTCAAGCCCCCACAGTTCACGGTGGGGAAGAAGCCACCCTGGTCCCCGGGGACAGGAAGAGTCACCACTTCTGCGTGGTTTAAGATGAAACACTGGTGGCAAACATACAATCATGTGGAAAAATACAATCATGGAGGAGAAACATAGGCAAGAGAATGACCTCAGAGTGGATACCCTGCTAATTCGGCAATGCATTGGATGCAGAGGGAAATCATCCTTAATTAAGATGAGGAACAGTGAAGCAATCTGGTGGTTTCATTACTTGAGGTTACATGGAAAATGCATGGAAACAACATAGACTTGTAAGAAAAACCGTATGGATGCCCATGTCTGTGGTACACTGACGTTCTCGTGCTGAGCTTGTGGGAACATTACTCAAAGGAGAGGATGTTTCTATCCGCTAGGAACACTGATGCACCATGTGAAATTCAAACTGAAAAATCTGGGTTTGCGTCTATCAGATGGTCTGTTGTGGTGTCGAAAAGGTTACCTGAAGGGAGAAAGAGTTTGAAGGAATCAGTTAAAAAAATGTAAGCATTTATGATATCAGTAATTTGCAATAAAAAAAATTAGTATTTTAGAATTATGGAAATTATGTATTTGAGTTTTAACTTTAATTAGTGATGGGGCTGAACTGCTGGTGTGCACACAGGCAGCGCTGCTGAATTCCATTTAGAGTAAAGCTCAATTGGCTAAAGAAAAGCAAATTAAATAGATTTTTTTGAATACAAAATTTGCCAGCCAAGTTTTTCACACAACATACAGTGCAGCCCACTTCAGATGTAAAGCGCTGCATTAGTCTTCAGCACAAACTGCACTGCGACGCTCACCCCTTTGAAGTTACGGTTCTGAAGAAGTGAAAAAAGCACCCCGTGAATTTTAAACCTTGAGTACATACTTTGGGATCTTATTTGGTAAAAACCCCCACCACTCCACAGCAGTCTAAACGTATATAGGAAAAAAATATATATACACACACCTATAAAAGGTGCATGGTATGATTATACCCCACTTTTTTTAAAGCACTTTAAGAATGTGCTTTTTCTAAACAGAACAATGAAAAGATGGACAGAAGAATTATGATGAGAACGCTAAGAACACAGGGCAAATAGAAGACAGACATCAATCAGCCTGAGAGGCAAATACATCCCAATGAAAAGGGAAGACATACAATCACACATTGAAAGGATAAAGATTTATATTACAATAAAGGATTTATATTTAAGGTTTCGAAAAAGGTTTTTCTTTTTTTTTTTTTTCAAGTTTCGTTTTCTTGATATTGTATTTCAAGAGAAAAGGAGACAACCTATATAGAATTGGATTGTTGCTGTTTTCTTATCATCCATTTCTTTACTAAGAGATTGCTCTCATCTTTTCACAAAGCTGTATCACCCCTAGACCTGAGGATTGGGATGTTAGCGTTTCAGTTTCCGTTAGGGATATCAAAATTCTTTCTCATCTTGAAATTAACCCCAGTGTGGAGAAACTACACAAACTCTCATACTCTCAGCATGGCTGTGATCCAAAGCAGGGGCAAGGAGTACTACCTCATGGTCCTATATCTGCCTACATATTTCCAATCCAATTTTCAAGATGAGGATTCAAGAAAAGAGTGTTGCAGCTGTCTTACATTTGTTCCCACATGCAGAAATTATGGGTTATGCCTTCCTTTTGTTTTTCTTTTAAACTACAAAATCCTGATGCTTCGTGTAAATTGTACACTGAAATAAGAGGAGCCTTTTCACAATACCAACTTACATAGAAAGACTCTGAAAGCTGCCACATCCTCATCCTGATAAAGATCTATCTCACACCCTCTAGGTATCCTGTATCACGGAGGAACTAATCAGCCTTTCCACTGAGCCTTTGATAATTACCCCCAGAGCTGTCTGATCTGTCTCAGCTCAGGCCTGGATACAGCCTGCAGCTTTGGGTAGGAGTAAAAGCTGGAGCTCTCCAAGACCTGAGCTTTGACAACATTCGTTAGAGACAATTCTTCTATTATTTTCTTGAGATTTATCTGTCAATGCACCAAAGTTCCCAGCAAGTTTAACTGCCACAGTTCTTCCAATTTACTTTAAACACCCTTCAATCAACAGCCTTTAAAGCCAAGGCCCTCTTAAGTGTAGAGGGTGATTTTAACACAGGAGCATCACTTCTGCTCAGGAGTGCTAAAATATAATTGGGAAAAATGTCTTCCTTAGCTTTATGAGAATGTACCAGCTTCATTTTTTTTACCAGGCTTTTGAGTTCCAAAAGAGGTTTCTGAAAACAAAGCACCCCCTGCTCTCCTCAAAGCCCAGGACTTTATTAGTTGTGGGCACAGTGAGAGCTAGTTCAGGCCTGGCTGTGGGCACTGGCACCAATTAACTGCACTCGGAGCCTGATTCTTCTGGCACCAAAGGAGAGACACCTCCAAACATGACTGCAGCTGACCTAGTCTTCCATCTGGAAGCAGCTCTCTTCCCACCAATGATGGAAAGAGCTGAGAGCAAGCACACTTCTGACTGAGGTGTCCCAAATGAAGTGTCAGCCAGAGGCTGTTATCCAAACCTGTACAGACTGAGATATTTCAGCATCACTAGTCCACATATACCCAGATCTCATTCATAGTGTCACCAGTGTCACAGGCAGGACTGACAGAGCTGGAAAGGCAGATTAAAGGCATCTGAGTTTTCCTGTGGTTTTTGGCACCATTGCTTACCACTGATTCAAGCAATTCTCCCTGGGTGCTTTTGCTTCAGAGTTTGTTCAGTTATTGAAGATTAAGAGAGCAACTGTTCATTGATAGCTCCCATACCCCATCTTTTCTCCCCATCCAATCTTCTGCAAGACCCCCTCAAGCAACCCAATTCACTCTGGTTTTATTATACCAAAGCACCAGGTTAACCACTGATCACAGAATTACAGGTTCATTTAGGTTGGAAAAGATACTTAAGATCCTGCACTACTAAGTCCACCAATAACCATATGCCCAAGTGCCACAGCTACACATCTCTTAAATAACTCTCAGGATGGTGACGCTACCACTTCCCTGGGCAGCCTGTTCTGGTGCTTCACAACATCTTTGGGGAAAAAATTTTTCCTAATACCTGAGGCCACGATTTATCTGATATTAGCTGTCATCTGCAACCAAGGCCCATCGCATGAGGCACTGTACAAACACACAGTCAGAGAGACTTTTCCCCAAAGATTTTTCAAGCTAAACAGAGACGACAGCTGAATAAATTGCACGCAGACTCTCTTTAAAGAACCTGTCAGTAACTCCCCTTTGTAAAAGCAGCTGTACTAAAACAGGGAAAGACCCCTGTAAAAGTCACATTCCACCTCTTTTGCTACATTCCTTGAAAGAAAGCATCTATATTTTGTCTCTGTCTCATAATTACTGTCATTATACCGTCTGTGTATCACTTTAAATAATCTGCTTCCAACAACAGTATGATATTACACAGATATGTCCTATAAAGAGGCACTGGCACACATATAATAATGGGTATGAGTCAAACTCTTGGCTCACAGCCTCTGAGCATCACCTCCCCCCCAACGCAAACTGCAGCATGGTTTATTTAGGCATCCTTCCACAGGTAGTGTGGAGCAGTACACATCACACAAAAGCATTTCAGCTCAAAAGCTGCATGCAGGGATGCTCAAAGGTGTACAAGCAAGCAGACCACAATGGTGATCTGCAGTGGAGTGGAAAGGGAGTTGCCTTCTCTACCACAACCATCTCAGCACGCTTATTTCCATCCCTGATGTACAACCCAAGTAGCGACTACAGAAACTGCGCTCCAAGTAATGTACAGCAAACTGTTAATTCTGCTCCTTAATGCAAATACCAGAGCAATGAAAAGATAACATTACATTGCATTAACAACCTTTATTAGGGTCCTCTCACAGTGCAATTGCTTCCCTCCCTGATAAAGGAAACCAACAGGATGTCGCTAGGAAGGGACCTTTCAATGCAGAGCTTCCTGCATCTTTCATCGTCACCGTACCCTGAAATATTATTCAGCGGCTGGCCAGGAAAGCAGGACGGCAGCTCTCAGGCAGTGCATGCTCCCAGCCCCCCCTGGGTCCATGCCAGAACCAGACTATAGCTGCTTGTCCTCCCAACTGCTCCTCTGGTCCTATTCCTTAGTAACTGCACGTGCTCCGACAGCGTTCCACGGCTGGCAGCTGCTGCTCCAGCCCACAGCAGCGGGGTGTGAAAGCTCCTTCTCCAGCCCTTACACAAGAGAGATTAGGAAGTCCTGGCACAGGAGACAGAGGCTGTGATGGTCACCAGTAGTCTCCCATCCTCCCCACAGCTGTCAGGTACCGTGTGATGTGCTCAGAAACCCAGCACCAGCCCTGTCCTGCTCTTCACAGCAATGGCATTGCTGTAAAATGAAACAACACAAAACTGCACTATAATCAGTGACATTATTTGTCTGCCCAAGATCCTCCCTCCTTTAGATTTGGCTTTGGGCATAAGAAGCAGCATCTCAGCAACATTACAGACTCTGAAATGCAGGGAAATTACCATCTCCCCAGACTCTGTCCTCACTGGATTTTCAGAGGAAGGCAGCTCAGCTCCTACCATCACAGCTCCTGCTGATGGACCAACTCTTAACGGGAAGGTGCTTCAAATTTCAGTCTCAGTCTGGTGAGACTGCTGATTTCAACACCAGATTCAACAGTGAGGAAAAATGTTATTTCCCAATCTACACAGCTGTACAGCCAAGCTGCTGTATAGCAACTGTCAGGCTTTTAAG
Organism: Vireo altiloquus; assembly: GCA_013396875.1. Lineage (NCBI taxonomy): Eukaryota > Metazoa > Chordata > Aves > Passeriformes > Vireonidae > Vireo > Vireo altiloquus. Next base: position 445,592 of record VZRF01011526.1, on the reverse strand, counting down.
GCAGGGTGGCTACACTTCAAGAATAAGTAAACTAACACTTAACTAGCAGGTAAATATGTCTGCAATCTTTCTGTGAGCCCAAGATATTATTGCTAATACCTCAGACAACTCAACAGATGTGACACTAAAAATTATTGTGTTTGTCCCTACCAATAACTCTGTTAAGAGATAAAAAATACTAGAAATATCAGGGATGAGCACAAGTCTCTATCTGAAATAAGAAGTGTAACTTACGGGCCTTATTAGCTTAGCTGCTCCCATGGACCTTGAGGTTTTACAAATATGAAATTGAGAGAAAAATTGTAAAATTGTGATGCATTTGTTCTTTAAGACAGACCATTCAAAACTTTAGATAGCGGAGTCCTGTGTGCAATTACCCAGCTGTACATGGCAAGTCAGGATTATTGAAAAGCGTTTCTGTGCCATAAATAAACAAAAACACATACGGGAGATTGATAAAAATTTTAATGCATTTTACCTGTTTGTAGTAGAGAAATGTCCGGCTTCTCATCACAGTCAGTTGCCTCTGCTGATTACAAATATAAACAAGAAATCACATTACTTTTACTGAACATGGGAATGCAATTAAAAAGCTACAGACTGTAAAGTGATTTTGCATTTTCTATCTACTTTCCTCAGCTGCAATTTGCAAGTGCTCAGTTAAAAACTCACTCCTTGGAGGAAAAGGTCATATAATAAAAATGCAAACTCAGAAGTGGGAGTTGGGTATTAAGAAGCAATTGTGCCAGCAGTGGGATGGAGTAACACTTGCTCTTTTTAGGGTTTCAGGATATCTGTAGGGTAAAAGCAGTTGTGATCATTTGATAAAGTCAAAAGGTAAGTCCCCAGCGTTCCTTGGAGGAAGAGCCTTGCAGGCTGGAACTCCACTCTCTGAAAGTCATCTGATGCCTGCAGGGAAAGGAACACTCCCATTTCTGCACCCAAACTTCCCGTGACCACAGGCAAGCTCATTTTGCAGGGGACAGATTTACTAGGGCAAAGTGTCTTCAAAGATGCAGGTGGGTGCCCAGTGTAATTAAAAAAGCATGTGACTACACTGGCAATTACTGTGTATATACACATGTGCTTTCAACTCACAGCTTATGCAAGAGCAGTTGACTTAATTTGGCCCACGGTGAAGGGAGGCTAAAAGCCTAATTTGTTCATTTTGTATTTGCCAGAGGCCAAGGGAAAGCACAGACATAGCTCGTCTCACTCATCAGCAGATGTGCAGGGACTTGTTAGGCTGTAGTACCCAGGACGTGCACGTGAACTCTGAGTAAGTCAAAGGTGTGTAACAGGAAATCGATGCCTAACCTACACAAGCCCTGCTCAAAATCCTATTACCTTTATCTTTTGGCACTGCAGCATGATATTTAAGGCCTTTGAAGCACAATGAGATCTTTGAGGGCACTTCAGCAAATGAGGTGTGGTCATACAGGACAAGCCCATTATCCCTGAATCATAGAATAGTTTGGGCTGGAAGGGACCTTAAAGGTCACCTAGTCCAACCCTCCTGAAATCAGCAGGGAGAGAGCTTCAACTAGATCAGGTTGCTCAGAGCCCTGACCTTGAATAATTCTAAGGATGGGGCATCCACTATCTCTCTGAGCAGCCTGTGCCAGTGTTTCACCACCCTTCTTGTAAAAAATTCTTCCCTCTTTTAGTTTAAAATGATCACCCCTACTCACATATATCTACTCACATCTGTGCACTGCACAATATCCACAGGGATCAAAACCAAAGCTGGAGATGCACTAAGCAACTCAGTTCACTTCCCACTTGAAACTAAGCTAACTGTCCTGGTCATCTTTATCATGGCTCTGCACAGGAGAATGTTGTGTTGTTGCCTTCATAATGATAATGTCTAATCCAGCTCCTAATTTACATTAGTTTTCTCTTGTAATCCATCAACCCTTGCCTATCCATCCCTGGACCAAGAGACTGCTATCTCTCCCACATGCCTGGATGTTAGTTTTTAGCTATATGGTCTCAGTTCTGCAAAATTAACGGAACCAAAGGAAACATAAACAAACTAAGAACCCTAGTACCAGGCAGCTTTCCTCCCACAATGGGTTTAAATGCAGAGCTCTGACAAGTTCATGGCACAGACATGTAAGTGACTTGGTGCCTGGAATTGATACCTTTTTCTGCTTTCTGTGAGAAGGTGGCAACCTGAGCAGAAACAAATCCAGTGCATGGTACAGCTCACTGTGAAAACCTTGAATTTTGGAAGGGACAAGCAGCTCACTAAGTGGGAAGAGGTCACCCAGGCTGGTTTGAATACGGACCAGACTCTCAGTGATGGAAGGACTGGATGTGCAAGGGAGGAGACAGCATGGTGCAATGATAAGCTGAGACTCAGCCATGGGAATATATGTGGCTTAAAAAACTGGGTGTCAGTCTGAGGCCAACTTCTAGTAATGCTGTGAAGAACTACCTGCACCAGGTGATTCTGTGACACAGCAACTCAGCATACAAGAGACAAAGCTGCATCTGGCCCCTTGGGTAGAAGGGACCCAAGCTATGAAAATGGGGGAAGCCAGATCTGAGTGCTGGCAGTGGACTGGAGAGCCTTTGCTCTATGAATATCAGGGGTGGTGCCAACAGGCTGCCCACTGTCATAACAGCTTTTCTAGAAATCTCTTCAGCAACTCCTGAAGTAGCTCCAAAGATATGGTCACCTTTTTGCTCTTCTTACATCTGGCTAACAGTGAACCCAGAGGAAGGCGGTAACACAGAAAGAAACAAATGGAAACAAGGAACTTTCAGAAGATAAGAACTTGAGTCTCTTACTCTGCAGAACCAGAAGTTACCTGCCCATTTTAATCTGGCAGAAGACTGATAGATGAGGTTCAGCTCTCCACCAGTTGTTCCTCATGCCAGCACAAATGTTTATACAGTCACTAAGATCAGATCCAGCTAAAAACTGACAACATGGCCACAGGAATGCCTGTGCCAGCGCCAGAAAGGGAGTGGGAGTGCAGTAGATGCCCAGAGAGCTACTCACTCTTCCCAGCAGTTGCCAGGATTTGTTTTATGGAACTGGATGTGTAACTGCATCTCCAGGTGAAGTACAACACAGGGAATGACAAACACCTTGAACCTCCTAACATGGATATAAGCCACCAGCCTCTCACATGTCATTCCAAAAAGGAAGGAAGGTTTGCCTTTGACAACCGCACCCACAGTCTGTCAGCCAAACCTCACTTTGTCTTGAGCCAGTTTGCAAGACAAGGCAAGCAGGAAGAGAGCCTGCTGTGGGAACTCAGAGCCTCTTCTCTGTCCTTTGCTTAGATAGAGTGCAGCAACTCTTGCAAAATAATCCTGGTAGTCATTTCCTTAGATTCCCCCCAAATTGTGTAGCTTCTCAGGTACATGTCTGTCTGTTAAGTGGACACTTGCTGCTTTGCTCCTTGGACAGAAGTACACATGTATTCAGGGCCGGGAAGTTGAATACAGCAGTTATTATTTTAATATATCTAAAATACTAGCCACAAACATACTGTACCACATGCTGGACTTCATCCTACATCCTTCCTGGCCCTGTGTGTATTACTAAGCAAAAATCAACCCAGTCTCTTGCAGCACATAGATATTGTGTCAAAAGCACAAACTAGGGACTCAGAAGGATGAAGAAAAACAGAAAGAAGAAGAAAACCTCATGCAAAACAATGGAAGCAGCAGTTTGAACAAGGACATAGGAGAAAAGGCATATTTCCAGGAAAAAAATAAGCAATTTTTTTTTTCCTTCTTCCCCACTATTTCACAATGCAACAAAGTAATGTTAATTTTAAGCAACAATTCAAGGATGAAATGTCATGGCATGCAAGTTATTTAAATGAATCCTGCCTGAACATTTTCAGCGTGTTTTCCAAAATTGCTATGTTTTCCTTTAAGGAGTCAGGCAGTCCAAAGGTTCCAGGTTGTGCACAAAGTAATCACTTGGCATGAACAGCTCCTAGCCTGCGTACTGTGGCAGCATCAGAACAGAACCACAGAATATCCTGAGTTGGAAGGGATCCACAAGGATCATCCAAGCCCAACTCCTGGCCCTGCACAGGACAGCCCCAGGAATTCCACCATCTGGTAATTTACATATTATTGTTATTACATATTACCCCCACATCATCAGCTTTCCCATGGACAGCTGCTATGAAAAAATGGCTCACAGGCTCTTCAAAACATAAAAAGGGAGGAAGAACTTATTGTGGGAGACGTGTGAACCCTGACCTGCTACTTATTAATGGATGGAGAGTTTAGTAATCAAAAGGCTCCAATGCGGTGCCTGCACAGAGGTGACAGCAACAGCCAGTCCGCTCCCTCTGATTTTACCCACTCTAAGATTGCTGTGATAATGGCTGACTGTCTCCCTCTGTGCTGCCCCTGGCAAGGCCACCAGACACCTGCTCATGCTCTCTTTTGCAGGGTGAAGGGACCACGCTGGGGCAAGTCCAGCACCATAAATTACGAGGCAATTTGCATTGTAATTCATGTTGCTTTAAGAGAGGAAACCTATGCACATGCATTTCCTTTGACTTCTTTCCTTCCAGGGCAGCTTTGCATCGCATCCCATCCCATCCACCAAAACGGTTCAGCTTCTCTTCTGCGAGAATACAGACCTGGAATCATGAAGCTGTGCTCCACTATGCTCTGCTGTTGGCATGACATGGGACCAGTAGTCAAGGCTGAAGAATACTATCATACTCTTTAATTTTAATTATAACATCTGTTTGTAACATTAACCTCATAGTCTGTTCTCCCCTTTGTGACAGCTAACTTGTGAAATTTTGAAAAGACTGAACAAGGCCAATAAAAATTTAATAGCAGCAGCAGCTTTAATTCTCAGATCTAACAAATAAAAAAAACCTACCCAAGTCTCAGATCTCAGGCAATAATCTGAAAGAACTAAGAAAAAGCTGAAGCTAAATAAATAAATAAATTTAAAAAAAGAATATTCCCAGCTATGAAAAATACTGTCATTGATCCAGAATGTAAATGAATTTTTATTTGGCTTAGGATAACAACCTTTAAAAATCTACACAGGGAACTATTTTCTAGAAAGCAGAATTTTTAAGTGGTTTGTTTGATTAGCTTTTGAAATAAGGAGCTTTTTCAGTCCCTAATTCTAGGAGATGAGCCAAACATGGTGAATAAAGTTGAAGCTGGGCAGCATCTATGATCCAGTGATCATAATTTCATTTAATTTGGAAACGCTTATGGGAGTACACCCTATAGAAGGGGCTACAAAAAGCAGATCCACCCCAGTTGTTTGATAGAATTCTCTGAAATTATTAATGTAATTGAAAGATAGAGCAGGATTTATGTTTTCAGACTGAAATAATGTTTCACAGGATAAATTGGAGAGGGCTGCTCAGGAATGCAGTGTCACTGTCTGGTTTGAAATGAAAAACTCATCAGAGGATGTACTGAATGGCTCGGGGGAAGGCAAGCAGGATGAAAAGCCTGCCCCTCCTCTCTTAAATACTTCGGCTGTTAAAATCTAGCCCAGCACAGTGCTGACTAAAAAGTTGTCTTGTGACTTCTGAAATAAATGGATCATCTTAAAGCTTTCTTCATATACAGCCTGTGCATTAAGACAAACCAGGAACTGATGTAGATAAATAATGCCATCAAGCAGAGATACATTGGCTTAAAGTTTTGGGTGAAGTTAGGTTGATGCTGGCTCAGATTTGTTCTTTGGCCACCTTAGTCTATTCCCCACAAGCTCAGCTGGCATGTTCCAGTGAGCAAGTGGAGACAAAACTGAAAGAGAATGACTTAGGAGTACGGACATAGGACACTGGCTCAGCTTCTGCTCCACTGGCCACAGGCAGTCTGGAAGATCTCAAGAGCTCAGCCAGAAGAGTGATGAATCCCACCTCTCAGTGGCTGCAAGTCTCCTAGTTTTAAGACACTTAAAAGCCAAGCTGTACAACATGAAGTCCTGGAAGAGCTTCTCCCTCGATGTCTGCCCTCCCCTCCTGTTTTGGTCTCTGTAAATTACACACAATTTTGGTATGTTTTCACAATGAATAGATAAATTGTGCATAGTTCCAACATCACCAGTTCTATATCAGGATAAAGCTGCTGAGGGCTGATGCTACCAAACATCATAACATCCTTCCCTTGGTCCTACATACCTCTCCAGGCATCTGCTAATAGCCTTTGCTGGACACAAAATACAGGAATAGATGGATCCGTTGCCTGGTCAGCTCTAGATTCCTTATATCAGAAGCTCACAGTTGTAGCATAGAAGTACTAACAAATCTTATTTCAGTGATGTGAAGACTATCTGTCTCTCTGCTCCCATCTACTGTTTTGCTGTCACAAGGGCCTGGGAAACTTCTTTGATTCAGTGCAAGGTCAGATTGGGTTAGCTACAGCCACCAGAGAAGATGGCAGTGGATGGAAAGTGGCCACAGAGGTGTGTTCAATCACTCCTGATGCACTGAAAACAGCATGTCTGCCTGTGGCCACATCAGAGAGAAACTGGGACACTTCAGGGATTGGCTAGTAAACAGAACAAAAAAAGAGATTTTCCACCAATCTAGGTATTGTGCAGGTTTTCTTTTTTTTACAAATAAACTTGAGGGGCTGCTGGGCACACTGCTGCTCACTTCACTTCCACATACAGGTGAGCAAGTTACCTTCCCTCTGCAGCACAGACATGGGAGCTTATTTGATTCTGGCACACTACTCAGCTTCACTTATTTTCCTTCATGGTCTTGTTGGCTTAGATACAATATCCTCTGCTTAGATTCTCCCACCCTGAGCAAGGACCAGAGATAGAGGTGGCCCCATTTGAAAAGCAAAAGCTGAAGATCATTGTAATTTTAATTAATATCCTGCAGAGGCATGAAGAAAAGCAAATGAAAAAGGATGAAAGAAAATAAAAAGCAAAACAAAATTAGGTCAATCCTCTTTCCTGAGGGATCTTCTGCAGACAACCCAAGGACCCTCTTCTCCCCACAAGCTGCACTGTACCCTTCACCTTACTGCAGCCTGACATCCCACTTCTACCCTCCTGTCCTGGGGAGGCCGACAGGCAGCCTTGGAAGGGGCAGAAAGCAATCCTGTTGTACAACATCAGTAATCTGACACTGCCTTTAACAAGATTATCTTGTATCCTCTGTCCTCCCTCCCCCAACACACACAAGAAACCCTTTTTAAGGCCAGTGCTGGTTTCTTTCTCTACCCTGGGAAGCTTATGCTACCGAATAATCTGCACTTTTTTTCCTCCCCCTGTGTTATTTCTGTCTCTGGGTGTTTCTCATTTTCCTTGTCTTATGCTTTTCCCTCCTGGCATTAATAACATTGTGGAGAATGATTTCAGATGCCAGCCTAAGTATGTGCTTCTGAGATGCAGCTTTGGACAGAAAAGGTTGGCTCTGTGAGACAGGGAGATGGAGAGGACATTTCCTGCGGTCTCGTTCACCACGAGGGACCACAGGGTAAGCATCCCCTGTGGAGCCATCAAGTTTCTCATCCCATGGATTTTAACAGGCACTTAATTGTGGTGATGGGCAGAAGGGAAGAAGGGAAAAGGTGGGGAGCTAAATACAGTTAACAGCAAAGGACTGTGTTTAAGGAGGTGGCACAAGTGAAGTGCCTCAGACAACAGTGTCAGATGTGCCCAGGGAGAGACAGGCAAGAAATATAACCCCGAGAGAGCCATAAAAAAACTGCAGAATGAGAATGAGGAAGTGAAGCCTCATATGGAGAAAGCCCTTTGTAGGACTGGAGGGATGAAGACAGGAAGGAGACTAGTTATGGTTTATACGGTAATTACATGTCTTTTAATCAGTAACATTGCTTTCCCAAGAATCCTACTGGGGATTTCCAGGCTGCACATTCATGGCTGGAGCTGAGAGCTCACGAGCCACGTGCTGTCAGGGTGAAAGCTCAGCACTGAACTCACTGCAGGCTGGTCCCAAGCATCCAGGTTATCCCAGCCCAAGCTGAGCAGCTTTGCTGCAAAACCCTGCCTAGATTACCTGTCACTGCTGGCAGGCTGCCTCCCACGTATTGCAGAGCCTTGCTGGCACAACCAGGGTGTGTGGTTGGGTTTTCTTTTGGTTTCTGTTTTCTTTTTTTTTTTTCTGATTCTTTCACAAGGAATTTGAGAAGACTCATCTATTCTTCCAGACACATATAGTTTAGAGGGAAAGGTCAGTTGGGCTATGCCTTGACAGTCCAGTGAGTGGCTTGTCAGACCAAATAACACAGAATTAAAAAACTTCTACCTGCAGCCCTAGATGGATCAGCTAATTTAAGGACTTCTGGGAAGAAGAGTTTGGATGCTAAAGGAAATGAGACAACATTTGAGAAAGACTCAAATTTAACTTGTCAGTAAAGACAGCTCCTAAACCTGCTACCATTCCAAACCCACAGAAACCTGCTAAAGTGTTAAGAGTTTCAATTTTCATAGAATGAACAAGTACAACTCCACAGTCAACAGAAAAAACACTTATGTGGATACAAAGGCTCTAAGCTTTTAATTTTACACTCACACGTTGTTCTTCATATTTTTATACATACCTGAGCCTCTTTTTAACCGTCTTCTTGCAAGTTTAATTTGATCCTGAAGAATCTGGACCCAGTCCCTAGGACCAGGAAGTTTATCCACATGGTTAGCAGTGCAGTATTTTTCTGTAAAGACTGAAAAAAAAGATACCACCTTTATGAAACATGACACCAGAATGGAGAAAAGGAGACTGGAGATGATTATAATCAAAATATATGAAATTATTCACTTATCAAAAAGAATTTTAACGGCCAAATGTAGGATTGTGAGAATAAAGCCCAACTTGGTGTTTCACAAATTCATCATTCAGAAATCATTTGGCTGCATATATATCACAGTAATGTCATTGTTGCCACATATAAAAGCCTGTCCCAAAGAAAAGTTCTGCACCTGATGTCTTCATGAATTTCACACAAAATGATCACAGAAAAATTATCGTGTACTTTGAATTGAGTCTCAGATGTGGCAGGCACTTGTAAATGCTGCCTTCCATACGGTACAGGTAGAGAGTTGAAGATCTGGTCATTTGGTGGCCTCTTGGTCAGGTTCCTAAGGCTGCAGGCAAAGTGATGAAAGAGTAAAATCCTACCACAGTGGAAATCTCCACAGTTCTTATATTGTCAAACCAGATGAAATAGATTTTTTATAAAGCTACTAGGAAAAAAAAAAAAAAAAAAAAAAAGGCACCATTGTCAAGAAAAAAGTAATATCCGACAGGTCAAATTTTGTATTTTGTATAAAAGGTGCAGACAGGGTCAACATTATCTTTAAATCCATATTTACAGCAAACCTAAGAGCGTTATACAAAAAATATAGAATTATAAACTGAGTGAAAGTGATGCAATTGATTTTCATCATGCAACTGAGAGGTGTGCAAAAAATAAACAAGAGCAGAAATAGAAAAAATATTCTTGCTGTTAGTATTGCTATTGTAAACTTGGTCAGAGGTCTCAGAGCCCAGTGTCCAATTATGACTGGCAAACAAAGAGAGAAAGCTGGTCCCAGCTCAAGGGATTTGTCATCCTTGAGAATAAATATCACACAAATGGGACAGGGAAACATGAAACAAAAAAAAAAGAAATTTCAGTATTTTTATGCATGCATTTTTGAAGCGGCACTATCTGCTAAGTATAAGGCAACCAAAAGTAATCCCCCCCTCCAAACTCCTTCCATGTTATCAGCTTCATAAAACCATGGCATCAGCAACAGTTTCCAGTGCAGTCTGATCTGCAAGGACATCAGACCAACTCAGAGCTGCCCAGAGAAGTCAATACATCCCCACACATTCACAGTGTCTGATTTGCAACAAACATAATCTCTCTGAAGGCAGAAATAATCTTTCCCTTCTGAATCCATATGGTACCTGACACAGCAGGAACCTGATCAATGACTTGCGACTCCTACTTACTTACTCCTACAACTGCTCAATGTGTGATTAGAGAAATAACAATGTGGACAAAAAGGAATGGGAATGCAACAGCAAGGAGGCAGGAGAATTGGGACCTGCCCTTTCTAGTCCACCCAAGATGTATGGTATTAACAAATCCTCTATCACGGAAACATAGACTGCTTTGAATTTAAAGGGGACTTAAAATATCGTCTAGTCCAACCCCACTGCCATGAGTAGGGACATCTTGCACTTCATCAGACTGCTCAAAGCCCTGTCCAAGCTGATCTTAAACATTTCCAGGCATGGAGAACACACAGCTTCTCGAACAAACTGTTCCAATGTCTGATTACCATCATCATAAAAAAAAAGATCTTCCTAATGTCCAATCTAAATGTTTAAAACCACTGCCCCCTTGTCGTGTCACTACAGGCTTTGGTAAAATATCCTCATCTTTCTTACAAGCCTTATGCATTAAAAGGCCAAAATAAGGTCTTCTTAGAGCCTTCTCTTCTTGAGGCTGAACCACTTCAAATCTCTCAGCCTGTGTTCATAGCAGAGATGCTCCAGTCCTCTGACCATCCTGGTGGCCTCCTCTGGAACTGCTCCATGTCTTTTCTGTGCTGGGGACCCCAGAGCTGGATGCAGCATTGTAGGTGAGGTCTCACCAGAGCAGAGTAGAGGGGCAGAATCATGCCTGTATGGTCCATATAAGCAGATGATGAGTTCTTGTGATGCCACCTGGGACACAGTTGACTTTCTGAGCTGTGACATTGCTGACTCCTATCTAATTTTTTGCCTATCAGTACCCTCAAGTCCTTCTCTGCAGGGCTGCTCTCAATCCCTTCATCCACCACTCTATACTGATACGGGGGGTTGCCCTGACCCAGATGTGGGACCTTACACTCGGTCTTGTTAAGCATCAGGAGGTTTACATGGGCCCACTCCTTCAGCCTGCCAAGGTCCTGGACGGCATCCCTTCCCTCCTGTCAACCAACCACACCACTCAGCCTGGTGTCATCCACAAACTTGCTGAGGGTGCCCTACAAACCAGTGCCTGTGTCATTGATGAAAATATTAAATCATATTGGTCCCACTATGGATCCCTGAGGGACACATCATACATATCTGAACACAGCTCATTGATTTCTGCAGGGAAGGATTTCACTGGCTGAATTTCTAGTCAACAACACAAAGGAAAAATAACTGCTTCTGACTAGTTTTATTTTTTCATCTTTTTTTTCCCTAGTTCTGAGTGAAAGACTCACAAGAGAAGCAGATTGCCCAAGAGAAACACTGCAACTGATTCAACAAGTGCCACTGAATACCCAGAGTCAAAAGAGAGAATTGCTCCCTGGCTAATCGTTCTGTTGCAGAACCATTAAATTACTTGTAAGGACAGCAGTGAAAATGTTTTCAGACAGGAAGAGTGATTTTCAAGCAAACAGTTTATCCTTTAAATTCTCTGTCCATTTTTGTCATGAACGTAGCCTTTTGTATCTGTCATGGAAAAGGACTAAAAATGCCACTAAAGGATATCTGGGCACGTGGTACAGGAATGTACTAGTGATAAAAGTGCAAACAACATGATGTTGTTCTTGCAGAGATTTCATACTGGCTCAGTTATTTCTTGGAATAAATGAAACCACAGTGTCTGATAGCCCAGCTCCTTGGAGGGAAGAAGGGTGCTATTGGAGCCAGACTGAGTAAAGTTCCACAGGACGTCAGACCTTGCCATCTTATTCCATCACAGCTTTTAGAGACAGGGATCAGGCACTAGTGTTTGGGTAATACTGGAAATGCCAATAAAGATCACTCTTAAGGCAGTGGTACCTAGTAGTACCATCACAGACGAAATTTTTCTGTTGGAACTTACAAGTCCCCCCTTTCTTCTCCTAAGCTCAAGGGAAGAGATTAAGCCAAGCCTCAGAATTTGCTCCACTAATACAATCTTAGTGACTGAGAAACATTGCTCTCCGCAGTGGGTACCAGCTGCTATTTTAGTAGTGCTGTTGCATTTACTATAAAACATTTCTTTTATCAAGTGCTGTTCAAATTAGAGTGGGTTTTTTGAAGTCATTTTGAACTCCTCTTTCTTTCATTTAACTTATTTATTAAAGCTTTTTAAGGAACAATGAGATACAGATAGAGAGAATTCAGACTCAGATTTTAGCAGATTACTGAGCTCAAGAAAAGAAGGTACAAAACAGTGTTTGTGATTTAAACCTAAATACAAGCATAACTGTAAGAAAGCCTGTCAGCTGCTCTGTAAGATATATTAGGACTACGACATAGGCACAACATACACTTTGTTGCAGAACTACACACTTGAGAGGGGCCTCTGAAGGCCTCCAAGCCCAGCCTGCTGCTCAAAGCACAGCAAACTTGACTGTAATGCTCTGGATTGTGACCAGTCATGTTTTGAATATTTCCAGGGATGGAGATCCTGCAGCCCCTCTGAGCCCATACTGCACTGCTCAAACACCCTTATATTGAAAATGCTTCTCCTTATATTGCAATTTTCCACATGTTCAATGCCTCTTGTGCCTCTGGAAGAATCTGACTGTGCCTTTCTCCACATCATCCCATTAGGTAGTTGTAAACAGCAGTAAGGTTTCTCCCGAATCATCTTCTCTCCAGTTCTCTCAACCTCCCCTCACCTGGTACTGAAGCAGGGAGGTGGTGAAGTCATAAGTCTTGGTGGCCCCTCCACTGGACTCAAGCCAGTTTGTCAATGCATTTTTTTCATGGGAAGAGGGGTCCAAAAGTTGGCACAGAGGTGCTTACAGAAGATTGTCCTCTTTTTGCTGCCAATCGACTTACAGAAGCTCTTTTCATTGCCCTGTGTCTTGTAAGTTAGTAATCTGTACCTGACAAAAAGTCACAGCCTCTAAAATAAGCTCCACTCTTAGAGCTTATTTTTGGCCTGTCTTTTGGTAATGTGGGTATTGTCCCTGTAATATCAGATTACAAAATAGAATCCAGTTCAGAATCTCTGGCCTAATACCAGCTCTTTATATGCTGTCATCACAGAGTTTGAAGGTACATGTGTTCTTCTGGAAGCTAGAAAGCAGTGATTGCTAGGAAAAATCACCCAACAAAAGGTGCTTACACCAAGAAATTTTCTCCCCCCAAGAGTAGGAGCATCAAACCCATCTCATGCCAGTATTAGTGCCATGGTCTAGCAACTGTGGTGGTAGTGGATCAAGGGTTGGACTTGATGATCTCAGAGGTCCTTTCCAACCTGTATGATTCTATGATTCTATGATTCTATGATTCTATGATTATCTCCCTCCATCTCTCCCCAATCCAGCCACCAACTACTGAACAATTTACAGAGCAGACACACTCAGATACAGTGCAAGACACGGAACTTTGATTGAAGGGTATCAGTCACACTGTCATTATGTTTTCAAGATTTCTTTGCATCTTTGATATCTGGGGGAAAAAAATAATTATCTTATACGAACATTGAGTTTCTAACCTTAGAGCCTGACTTCAGAAACCAGGATCAGTGGCTTAAAATTAACACAAGCTGTCCCCGTAGAAGCTATTTTTAACAAGTGAATGAAAGGGAACAAAAATAAGACTGCATATTTTAATAGATCTAACACACGTCAGAAATTCTAATCCCCTTACACTCTCCTTAGCAGAGAATATGTTCTAATTACACATACAAAAGAAAGCAGAAAACATACCTTTTATTGCACCCACAATATTTTGGTCTAGTCCTTTCCGGTTGTCATTGAGTCCTCTTTTCCTTTTGCCATTTGGTAAAGAGTTAGCCAAAGTCTTGTCATCAAAAAATGCACAGACCAGCTTCCTAAAGAGCAGACTTCCTGAGCGAGTATAGTTTGATAGTATAGAGTCCAGCTGAGATTTCGGCATGAAGACATCAAAGCCTTCTGCAAGTTGCACTTCTGGCTACCAAAAGAATAAAAATGTTTTAATTAAATGAGCATTCAAAGACATTATTTTACTTCAATCATGCATCTGGTGAGATTTTACAATCACTTCATCAAACCATGGATCTTTTCCCAGCTATTCAGGACCCCAGCAGCCTAATTCATTGAAATCAAATCCCATCAGTGAATAAGCACCTTAAAAAGCAAATCAAACAATCACACTCCTTGTCTAGTGTCTGTAAAAGTTAACAACTACTGATATAATTTCTAGGCATACAGCTAACAAAAAGACAAGAGATACCTTTCAATGTTGGGTAATAACGACAAAGCAGAGGATTATCCCAGAGCAGAGCTCCTAAGCGATGCTTTTTGGACATTTACCTAAACATTTAATGGACTTGTTTCCCTGCCAAATGCTGTGAATGAGTGTGCTGTGGGGCAGCCAGGCACTTCCAAGAAGCACAAATGCAGGGATACTGGCCCATTCCATGTGGCTTCCCAAGAGGGCTTCCAGTGAAGATATGGCCCATATGAGCATAAGTAGATGACGAGTTCGAGGTTGCCCCTGGAGCCAGCACTTGCTGAGCATCCATTTGTCCCTCCTTTTCATATTCCCAAAATGCATGTTTAGAAGAGGATGATGTTAAATACAGCTTATTTCAGTACAAAAATCCTCAAAAATGAATCAAGCAACTGCCAGAAAGTGAAATGGAGGGGAAGAAGAAAAAAGAAATTCATGCTGTATTTCTCAAGAATCTTCTCTCAAGTGTACTGAGGGCCAAAGCAGACAAAGGCCTTAGAGGAAGTCCCCTTACCAGTAGTCTTTTTGCTGCCCCTGTCTGTACATATCAGAAATTACATGAACAGTATTTGCAGAATTTTCTTTTGTGAGTACCACACAATGCATATGGTAAGGCTTCTTCATGGAATAATTATACATCTAGAATGAAGACACGTTGTGAATAAACCAAAAATTTAAAAATATTGTTTAGAAATTGGCAAGGAGGTAAAAGAATCTGTGGTCATGACATGAGGAAATAAGCCAACATCACAGCCTTGCTTCTAAGAACCTCCCTTATTTTTCCCCTACATGAAATATATTCACCAATGATGGTGCATTTTCAAAGGTGTTTACAGAGCAAGAGCAAATGCCATCTCCCATCATATTACCTTGAACATCTTGAGTCTAGATGGAAGAAAGGGCTGCCAGTCTTGGAACAATTTGGCTGTGTAATTCTTTTCCCATGGATTTCTAAAAATCAGTATCAAGAGTGTTGCAGCAAGTAGAATATTTCCAAAGCATGTACTGTCATGGGATGTGGATATGTACTGTGCAATACTTAAGACTAAAATGCTTTGGGAAACCAGGATGAAGAATCTTAAAATATGCAAATAGCAACAACAACAACAAAAAAATAATCTGAGAAGCATGTAGTTTCTCAGCTTGTTCTGGATAAAAGATTGTTTTTGAACTTTCAAAATGCTGGATCCAGCAAAACAGTAAGTTATTGACATTTGACAGTATTCAGATGTAGGTGGGTTTTTAATATGTTACTTCTAAACTTCTGGTGACAGAAAAGATTTTCAAGAGTAAATAAATGTGGGCCAAGTTCACAACTTGGGAAAAATTCGACTTTATCTAAATCAAAAACCAGAATGCAGCTGCCATGGTTATGAAGGATACCTGCCCTATTCTGTTACATAGGTCTTGTGACAGCCATCTAAGATGACCTCAATGACACAGACACCCAGGGCAGAAGAATTAGAGAACCATGGAAATGTTTAGGCTGGAAAAAGCCTTCAAGATCATTGAGTCCAGCCATTAACCCACCACTGCCAAGCCCACCACTAAACCATGTCCCCACATCTACATATGTGCCACATCTACATATCTTTTAAATACCTCCAGGGATGATGACTGCCACCACTTCCCTGGGCAGCCTGTCCCAGTGCCTGACAACCCTTTTGGAGAAGAAATTTCTCCTAATACTCAAAATAACCCTGGTGCAACTTGAGGCCATTCCCTCTTGTCCTATCACTTGTTAGTTGGGAGAAGAGACTGACCCCACCTGGCTACGCCCTCCTGTCAGGGAGTTGCAGAGAGTGATAAGGTCCCCCATGAGCCTCCTTTTCTCCAGGATAAACACCCCAGCTCCACTGCCCTTCTCTGGACATGTTCCAGCACCTCAATGTCTCTGTTGTAGTGAGGAGCCCAAAACTGACCCCAGGATTCGGGGAGAGGCCTCACCAGTGAGGAGTACAGTCACTGCCTTGGTCGGGCTGGCCACAATATTGCTGGTACCCTCACCAAAAGCCAGTTATTCCTGTGGTACCTTTTCTGATACCTCCTACTTAAAACCCAAAAAGCCAGAAGGATTATGAAGTCCTGCTTTCATCTTCTGTATTTATACTGAAAAATCAAGATCAAGTGAGCATTTTCTCTCCTGCTCTGTGGGTGGTTTCCCTCTTCCCTGGTCTTACCTTAGGACACTTGCATTATGCTTTGGCAGGTGCACAAACCACCCTACAATACAACTGTAAAATACATTTCAAACCTTACTGTTGCTCCCGTGTGGAAGAATCAGTATTATTTTTTACTATTTTATTCTTAAGATAGGGATCAATTTGTTTATCAGTGAAACAATTTGAAGGCAAAACTATGATTTGTTTTTGCTTTCCTTTAGTAGTTAGCTATTCTTTAATCAAAGACAATCAGTAACCATTTGAACTTAATGATCGCTTTGAATGTGATTTCTCGAAGAAAAAGCACTTATTAATAGATAATGATCATGGCAAAAGGAACTGGTGGGTAAATTATTTGTGAACAACAAAATAGGTAAGACCTGAATGCTATAGGCTTTTGCTGTGCTAAAATTAACAGGCAGTGAATTAGATTTAATCCTAGATATTTTAGTAGGTTGTATTACGTAGGTTAAAAATGATTAGGTTATAAATGAAATATTACAAGTGTTAAAACAAACACAAGTTTAACTAAGAATTGTAATCAGATCACTACATTTAAAAAGCAGATTCTCTGATCCATGGGCCGGATTAAGGGTTTGTCTCACAAAGACATTTTCCACCTCCGTAAGTAGCAGTATTTAATCTCAGCAGGTCTGAACTAATTGCACTGGTTTTGGCAGCCCCAGTTTTATACCCATTAAACTTGGATTTTTCTTAAAGTTCAATAAATGTTGGCAAAATAGCAGTGGCAGCAGTGGTGATGTATGACACAACACACACTACAGACAACCTGTAAAATATTCTCCAGGGAACACTCATTTATGGTGCTTTGTAAAATGTCTTTCAGGTTTTCTCAGGCACACAGACATGGTGGTTGTGAGCACACCAGAGAGACAAAAAAAGTAGAAAAAGATAATGCTGCCATTTTTTCTCAAAGAAGTGACTTTCTTAAGCCTTGTCAAAATACTTAAGGTCACATTTTATTTTTGCATTAAATAGATCTGTTTTCAGAACTCAAATGTTTTCTTCCCAAAGACAAAACAAAATCAATTTGTTTGTCTTGGGGTTCTGGTTCTGTAAATTTAGTCAAACAACTGCTGTGGCAAGCAGGGGCTCAAGCATGGGAGGACAGATGAAGATCTGATTTATGAGCCACATGTTTTCTCTTCTTTTTTTCCTTAGGTCAAACTGGCAACTACAAAGAACCGTGTCCAGCGATGGAACACATTCATAAAGCCAAATTAAATTCCATTGCAAGCACAAAACTGTTTTCAAAACCTTGTTTCAAGCTGACAAGAGTGCCACAAGCAAAGAAAAATTATAAGCACAAATTGCATACTGGAGATAAATTACCAGTCCTCCCCAAACCTTTACCTCAAACATTATTAAGATCAGTACTACAAAAGGAAACCCTCTGAAAAAAGCATCAAACTAGTTACTCTATATCACTACATTGACTCTGTGGCATGAGACTGCAACCTAATTAGTGGTGTGGCTTGCATCTCTGTAACTGAATTATCCTGACTGCTCTTTTTTATTATTAGTTCCCTCTTCCAGAAGGGTAGAATATTATCTGCTGCATTGTTTTCATTTACGCTTATTGATACTGAATTTAATTATGTTTTTCTAGCTCATAGTACTTAGGAAATTGGAAAGAGCCTGCTCAAAATTAAAAATATATTAGAGGAATTAATGAACAGTTTACTTGTTGGTGAACTGGTTCGGATGACATCAATTTGGTCATTAAACAAAGCCAATCATGCATCAGATACATGAAATTTCTATCAGTGTGTATATGAATCAAGAAAATATGATTACTGAAATTTTCTATGGGAAAAGTGCACATTTTTAGAGTGGCAGATTTTGGCCTCTTTAGTCACACTGACATCATTGACAGTGCTGAGGCCCTACACCAGCACCCACAGAAATCAAGACTAAGTGACCCAATTCAGCAAAGACTTAATATGAATTTTTGAGTCCCCCAAAGCCAGTGGGTCCAGACAGGCAGGAAAGCACCCCTTGGAGGGATAGACACCTGTGTGGACTACATAGGCATTTTATGCAGTGATGGGGCTGTGAATGCTTTATATACCCAGCATTTTTCATGGCTCCTCCTCTCAACTCTTGGCATTGGGAGACACAATGAAGAAGAACAAGTTTCCACTGAAACCTCAAAAAACAGAAGCCTTGAACTCAAGGGGAAACTTTATGTTTGTGAAAGTTGGAAAAGACCCCTAAAATCTATAATAAGCATTTCACACATCTAACCCTAACATTTCCATTCACTCCTACCCAAGATTTGCTTGCTTATTCTAACAAAAAGCGGGAAGATGCATCAATGTGACTTGAATACTCATTCTCCTGAATGAGTCAGTATTTCAAAATCTTGCAATCCTGCATATTAAAATTTTAACTTACATCTGATGAAGCTGATTCAAGGATAATTCCAAACCCTGAAACAGGGGTTTCTGGTTTCGGGGGGGGTTCAATTTCTTGCAGGCTTGATCGTTCCGAGTTTGTTGACAGCCTCTTCTCGTTCTCTGCAGAGCTGGGTTTCTTATTCATAGGAATTGCTTCAACAGCTTTGAGGGGCAGTTTTCTCTTTTTATTTCTCTTTCTTGATATTGTTGACTTCTGTGCACAAATCAGAGGAACGGGAGGCTGCTGTCTGTTTTGAGTCCCAACTGAATGAAAGAAATTAATGCATTAATTTAAAGACAAAAGCCCATGAATAACCACACAGATGCACCATTAAACTACCAACATACTGAACTTATTTTCTAGATAAGTGATGTGATTTTCAGGGCTACTGGTGCATGGGAAACAAATAAGTTTTATCACCTTTGCATAATTTTCCAGTCTGTACAATGGGGATAATGACAGTGAGCTCTGCTGTGAGGCTTTTCAAGTCACACTGATGAACAGTATTTTAGGAAAATTAGGAATATGCAGTTCTTTTTTCCTAGTGACCGATGGATGGTTGGTGACATGAAGCACTTAAGTGATGATTAATTTGTGTGCCCTCTGAATGACTGAGAATCTCACTGTCTTTGAGGATCTCTTCCTGATAAAGTAAGATAATACAAGTGCTAATGCAATTACTGTTATTTTTATGACTGTGGTCTCCAAGTCAATTAGCTCAGTAAAAACATTTCAAGTACCATTATGTCAAGAATGAGTGAAAACACTATTCAATAGTTTCATTTCTGGGGAAAAAAATTAGCCCAAAGTTGCATCAGTTTGGCTCATACACAAAAACTGACATGTGTTACCTCTGAAATGTAAGAAACCATATTTTATATTTATCAATATTTTGCATTTTCCGGTAGCCATGATCATTGATATAAATTAAGGCACCAATCCTGAACCTGTATCAATATGAACAAGTCCTCCAGAAGAATGCTATCAAGATACAATTATATGTGTGGACGAATCACAAAGATCAAGGTCAAAACAAACAAACAAAAAGCCAGAAGTGCTATACGTGCAGACCAAATTCATTCAAGATACGAATGAGCTACAGAAAGTCCTCACCTACAAAGCTTGGGGAAGAAAATAAATCTCAGAAAATTATTTATTAAAAGATTTCTGGAATATTTCATTCTGGCAAGGATTCACAAGACTGTGATGTGTAGTTCATAACTAAGATAGTAGGGTGTTTGAATACTAAAATAAGTTATTACACTTTCACTTCCAAGTTTGCATTTTAGTTTTTTTGTTTTAGCAACAAAAATGCCAAATGACTTTTCTTCTCTGCAAAACCATAATTTCAGAAAATACGAAGTATTCCAAGTGTATCAAGAGATTCACAAATTAACAAGGTACTTACTCTGTAGATACACAATAAATAAGAAATGTTCCTGCTGCTGAGAAGTCAGCTCTTTTGGCATAGATCCTGGCTTTTTAGCTCTCACTCACAAGCCATTTTTCAATCACCCATGTAACTTCAATGAAATTGGTGTGACGACATAAAGAATCCCATGTACCAGTAAAGATTGTAAAAAAAAGCTTTTGTGTTCTTCTTTGTAAATTGATGACTTCTAGAAAAATATTTTTATGTGTGTCAACTGATATTGCAAAACCTGTCTGATCCTTCCCATCACTCACTCAAACATTATACACCGTGGAGACAAGGAGTTTAGTCAGCCCTTCACTCCACCCATATTTCAGCTAATTACTCAACACTCCCTTTTCTTACAGAAGTCTTATCCAGCCTCTCCAAGAGAGAAACCTCCATGGCTCCAGTCCCCATCATTCATACTGGATGGGCAAGTAAACTGACAAAATCTCCAACATCTCTATCTCCATAATAGTATTAATTTTTAGGTAGCACACAGGCTGCAGCTTCACATCAGCTTGTGATGACCTAACTCTACCTCCCACATTCTCATTATCTTGCTGGCTCAACTGCTCCTCCAGCTCTGCACCGTTCTCTTTCAGCTCCCATCCTAGCAGAAAACTAGACTGTTCCCCAGTGAACAGATTATTGCTGGTTCACACTGAAAGTTGGTACTTCCCAGCCAGGAGAAGGGTGGAGGCCACGAAATGCAGCGGCTAGCTCAGCCAAGACTTCTACAGAAGCTGAAAGAGGTTTCAAGTAAGAGCTATTTGGTAACTTACAGTCACCTTCAAATTTTATTTTTCTTATTCCTAAGATTAGTGAACTGGTAAGCACAACACAGGTAAAGTAGCATTTGGCACCCCTGAATCAATGCACCATGAAAACAAACTGCACATGGTGGTGGCATATTGATTTGCCCGATCAGCTCTCATTACGTGATCACATCTGATAATGTGATCACATCTGATCACACTAATTTTCTTTTCAATTTAGCCTTAAAAGGCTACAAGATAAACTCCCATGTTACAGGTAAGGATCTGAGAAGTAAAACTTGCATTTCCAAGAAACCTGTGAAAGTTTGGCTTTGAACGATACGTCAGGAGAGTGGGAAACAATCCAAGTTTTCCGGAGTGCCCACACAGACTTTTGATTTCCTAGACCATTCCCTAACAGGAAGATCACAGAATCATAGAAAAGTTTGGGTTTGGAAGGGACCTCGAAAGACCATCTTGTCCAACACCTCTGCAATAAGCTGGGCCGTCTTCAACTCGATACTTGTCACAGCCATGCACGTATGGCACTGGGCACTGTACCTGCTTGAATCTGCATCAATTTTCGCATGGTCTTGAGCTCTTGAAGAATCGCCTGCAGGGTTGACTGGCAATTACACGTACAGCAGTTTGGTCCAACTGATGAATTCACCACTGGGGTTTCTCCTGAAAAAGAGAGGAATGAAATGGGGGGTTGAACCCACACAAAATCACCCAAACAACAATCAGCAGGTGTCTGAAGCTATGATCAATATATCAGACTGTAAAATTAGATCAAAAGCATGAAAGCAAACAATTTTCAACATGATTCCTTTTAGGAGGAAGGGACCACTAGTTTTTATTCAATTACTAATACGTGCAATTATACTGAGTTGGGATGCAATGTTACATGGACTGGAGAAGACTGATCAGAGAGTGAATATAATGCACTTCTCACAGCAGGGTTCTCTATTGTCAGGCTGGTTCATCTTGAATAACAAAAGCACCAAACCTCATTACAAACATACTCATTTTATCACACACACACAAAAAAGCCTATCTCCCGCAACAGTCTTACAAAGAATGAAGATAGTCTGTGCAATAAAGGTTTGTACTGTACATAAAATGAGGGTCTAGGAATTTTTAAACTGCTTGAATGTTACATGTGATTCTTTACCATGAGAAGAATTGAGAATGAAAATAAAATACCCTAGTTGGAGGAAAAAAAGAAGACCACGCCAGAAAAGAACCACCAGTGAGGAAAGCTTTCAAATCTGCTCTTCTATCTGGTAGGGTGGGATTGTTTTCTGTGATGTTTTCCATCACCGTGGCCTACAAGATGGGCTTTCCATGGTTTGCCTTTGATAATTAATATAGTAGTTCAAGAGATTCCTTTTTTCTAGTAATTCTTACAAGTGTTTAACTGAACATAGTTCTAGTTCAAGCTCTCAGCAGTGCTTTTATTACTGTGTTACTTTCCAGAAGTTTTGCATTTTTTTGTCCTGAATTAGAACAGACTGTAAGAACTGAGGGATTTCAAACTTTGCCTGGACAGCTGTATCCTGCACTTTAGTGTAAGACAGCTGTATCCCTATTTTTAATGCTGCAAATAAAAATTTCAAAATTTAACAGAACACCTAACAGTATCTGGTTGAAAATGAGGCTAGGTGAGATGCACCTCCCTTCCTTTCCAAATGTGCTTACAGTCATTTAAATGGATGGCTATTGTACTGCCCATTAAAGAGTGCAAGAGGAGGGATGATCATTTTATCAAGATAGGTACAAATGCACACAGCAAAAATAACCTCACTTTGTGTCACTTGTGGACTCTAGACAGTGTATTTCCCTTTTTCTTCCATAACCTGACACTTATCAGGTACCCTTTAATCATTACCTAGCTAAAGTGAACATAAGCAATTCATTTAATCTCCACTTATAAATCTTCCCATTTTTCATTTTTACTTCTGCATTCCTCTGATGCCAAACCAGGTTATTAATATCTCTATAGGTTTGGGTTGTGTTCTTTCATCAGAGATCCCTGATGTCAGACCCACACAGGTTCCCTAATTTTAATCCCCATTTGAAATAGCTGAAAATGGAGCCACCACTAAATCACTCCTATCCTTTCCTAATTCTTCCAGTGTGTCCCTCCATCCTCAAATCTCTCTTCTCAGGCATTTGTTCTCTACCTCCTTCCAGATGGTCCTTCAGACCTGAAGCAACATCTATGAGACTTGAGCAAACTGATGGTCACACTCCAGAAGCGAGTTACTTGTAAAGCTAAACTAATCAATCACTTAAAGCTTGTTGACACCTTCTGGGTATCACTATCCTCTTTTCCTCAGATATTTAGAGTCTCCACACTACTGCAATTACAAATTTTGGTATTTTAAAATATCATCCATGGACAAAATCTGTTAAAACTGTATTAAGATAAATGGTGTCATTAAAAAAATCCCTGCAAATCTAGCAAATGCAAATACAATAGCACCACTGGCTTCAGCTGCAAATAAAACAACTTTTTTGTTCTAGAAAGTTATCTGGAAAACAGGCTGAGAATCTCAAACTGAAACAAAAAGGTTTCTGACTCAGTGGGACTCTGCCTAGTTTGATCTCACCCTTCCTTTGTACACAGTCTATTCACTGGAAGTTCCTTGGGGCATGGATGGGATTTTACCTTTTCAATGGTTCATAGCCCATTTGTTTAGCCCATTGTTACAGGTAAGAGGGGGAAAAAAAGAATGATATCTTTAGCTTTGCAGCAGATTAATCAGAATCCCTCAACTTGGCTCCACCAATACCCCTTACCTAACTTTTATAAGTAGACTTTTAAGTAGACAAATTTCAAGACTATAATTTAATAGCAACAGCATAACTCTGTATCTTTCAGTAAGACAAGCAGGGACTCCGGAATTTAGAAGAGTTTTAATAACAGATGACAAATACAAAGTAAGACCATCTTTCCTTCAGTGCTTTCTCAGTTGTTTTAGACTAAAAGATCCTCAGGATAAAGCCTGTCCTTTCTCCTGATCAGAATTCAATATTCTGGTGGGCTTCTGGAAATGATATCTGAAAGACTGTGGGGGGGAAACAGGGTTGGTGGCTTTTGTTTCCTTCTTAACAAAGACTCAACATCACGGTGAATGTCACATGAAAACTTGAACAAATTGTATCAATAAATACCTGTACATCTTTCCTGTTGCAATATAACATATTCCTAATGAAAATACACAGTCACACACAAGGCTTCTGATGGAAAACAAAAGGATCTATTTTCCGATTGAGGCACAGGGGATTTACATTATAATCCCCATTAGCATTGATAGAAATTACCCATGTAAATCTACCATAGGTACTAGGAATGGGAGAAGAGACCACCAATATTTCAAATCAAAGTAGGGTTCTACTGACTCCATATATATTCATGAGGGTTTTTTATTTTCTTTCTATCCTCTCTCCTCTGATCAGTTATTGTGTTGTAAGAAACATCTAGTAGAGTGTTCTCAGTCATTGTTCCAAGCACTATCTTTATCATTTTTAGAGGACAAAAGCAACCCTTTCCAACTTGTTATAAATCATTTTTTAATTTTAAAAGGAGATCAGACTTTTTATTTTTATGAGGGAGTCTTTAAAGAGCCATCTCCCTCTCTTTTGGAAGCTAGCCAGCAGGCAAATTTGATACCTGCCTGTATGACTGAGAGAAGGAGATGACACAAGTACAGGAGTTGCTTCCCCAATGTGAGCAGTAAGTAGCCCAGGACAGTTTCTTGCAGCTGGGTCTGCTGAGAGGGAATTCCCTCACTGTAACATTGCTACCAGTTCATATCGGAAAAGTATTAAAGTCCTACCCAGCTAAAATGATCTTGATACAACTCAAAAGCAATTCAGCTGCTGCATCACTGCTGGATTTGGTGCAGAACACGAGAAATGAAACTCAAGTGTGAGTTTGTTGTCTCATACTGAGTTGGATGCTCAGGCTCCCAATACAAGGGATGGGAGGAATCAGGCTGTTAAAATGCCCAGAAGAGATGTGTGCTATGTGAGGAAGGGCTTACTCACTGCCCAGAAATGCATCAAAAGTTTTTCTTCCCTAGAGACCAGGCTTTGGAGCCCAAGCCGCAGCTGGGATCACAAAACCCCACTAGAGGCAGACGCCTCAAACCAAATTGCTACACAGATCATCCTTTCAAAGGTGGCCAGAGGAGAGGGCCCACACCCTCTTTTATGTAATAACCCAAAAGATTGCATTCCTTTCAGCAGCAGGACAGCTGCAAAGGGAGGTGCCTCCTGGGTTGCTCCCCCAAGAGCTGGGAGCCTGGGCATTCCTCCTGTCCAGCCCAGGAGGTTGCTCAACCTGACCCTTCCATATCCCATAGACTTCTCCAAACCTGTAAGAGATCATAAGTCAACCGAATCCCTCCTCCACAGACAAAAAATCAAAGCTGACACTTTCTTGCATATAGGGCCAAATCCTGTCAACACATTTTAGCTCACATGCTGAATCAGGCCCCTGAGGGGATGGAGGTGCTGCTCCACCTACTTTCTGGATTTAGGAACAAGGCACTTAATCTATGCAGGCTTGGGCACTTCTCTGCATGCACAAAACTGTCCCTGCCAGTGCCCAGGGCCTCTAAGGACAAAGAAGGAGATGTGTGAAGAATTTTGGGTCCTTCCATATTTAGGAGATTGTTATGGTGGGGTTTTGACAACAGAGTTTTTTAATCTGGCAGCAAAACTTTAATTCTCTGGGACTTAATAAGAGAAAGGCATTTTAAAGGCACGCTGCCATCTACTTCAGGGCAGAATCCTCTGCCAGTACTGGATTGGCCACACTCTAGTACACACTGTTCATAGGTAGATTCCATCATCTCTTTTCTCCAACAGTCTCATTGGAATAAAAGCCTAAGTCTGTGATGGAATTTTGTACCTGCTGTTCAGTGGCCTGTTACAAGGCTGATGCCATCTCCTTATGAAAGGCAGTAGAATCCTGCTCCACAAGTGGTGTCACAACAGTGCTACATTACTCACGGCAAAGAGGAGTGGTAGAGGTTGACATTTAATTAGCCGTGAATTTAATAACAATGACAAAAGCTGTTTTAGTAAGTACTGTATAGAAATTAAGCTTGTAAAGGCATTGAGTAATTCTATCCTATCACCAGGAAACCATTTTAAAAGCTAAGACAGATGGTTGCAGAATGCACCGTGCCCACTTTCACACCTTTTTGAAGTGATAACTATGTGCTCATTTTGTAGACTCTGAACTATAACTGGTTTCAGTGCAGCGGTACAATATATCATCACAACAAAGGTAGATACTTAGTAGAGAACAAGGGGAGGGGAAAAAAAGGTACTATTCTCAATATCTAACACAGGTCATACCATTGGATGCCACAGTTCGAGCCTGATTTTGGAATGTTTTGGATCGAGTTCCGTATTGCCCTGAAAAATGGCTGGCTTGGGGTGATAACTCATTCCATGCACCGCTCTGTGATGGATGAAGGCTCGCCTGGGACTCCGCAGGGGGATTCAGGCGCTGGGCCCAGGCTAAGTCTAAATCTTGGGGCTCCTCCTTCAGTTTTTCTCCTTCTTTGCCAACTCGTTGATAGATTCTTCCAGTGCTGTCATTCAGTAATCTTCTCATCCCTGTAATTTGTTTTTTAATTTCCCGGCTTTCATCTCCTAATGAAAACAGAGCCACAGTTATCACTGTAAATTAGCAAAAACAGTAATGGGTAGTGATTAGTGATTTTAGATGCCAATAAGAGTTGGAGAACATAAATAAATAAATAACAACAAGAAAGAAAAGGGATGGTTGAGTGGTTGTTGGAATGTACCAGGCTATGCTTTCACACAGCCATGGCTGACAGCTCTCGTGCCTGAAAGACCTGCTGAACTTGGCTTTCTTGACGCTGTTTCTAAGGCTTTGATGAGTAAGATTATTTTTTGCCAG
Organism: Vireo altiloquus; assembly: GCA_013396875.1. Taxonomy (NCBI): domain Eukaryota; kingdom Metazoa; phylum Chordata; class Aves; order Passeriformes; family Vireonidae; genus Vireo; species Vireo altiloquus. The sequence goes on along the minus strand of VZRF01011526.1, from coordinate 418,770 downwards.
AAGGAAATAATAATAGCTACAGCAGTTTCAAATAAACTGTCCTTTTAACAGACTGATCCTATTCAAGCATTGACAGCAGTGGATATTTTCCCTGAGTAAAGCCCAAAGGATCAGACCCTTTATATATCAGTTTGCTGTATGCTGAAGGATAGATCCTACAAAAAAAAATATAACACAGAAAGCACCACACCACACACATGCAGAACAGCACTGCATCTATTGATGGCCAGAATCAGTTCCTTAGTCCACAGAATTTAGTAATACTGGATTATACAGGAATAAATTAAACAGTAGCTAATATGTGTGTAACTGCAGATAGCTGAATTGCTGGATATCTTAAAAATGTAAGTTCTAAAAAGAAAATGAAAACATATACAAGATAAATGTGACTATTCCAAATAAATTCAGGGCATTTAAATAATAAAAGTTACATACTTAATACTCCTGGCACCATTTAAGTATTAATTTTACACATGAAACTGCTGATTGCACAATGAATAGATGTGTTTTGGGCAGATAGTAGCTATTTTACTTGTTAAAGCATACATTGCATTTCTTGAGTAATAAGGAAGTGTTCATTGCCCTTTCTAAAGTAAGAAGCTTCTGGTTTTCTTACTGGTAATAGAAAAATCAAACGTCCTAAGCAAATGGCATAAGTAAGATCTAGAAACTGATGAATCAACCTTCCTTTATAGAATACTTAATACAATAATGCCTAGCATCTTCCATTCAATTTATATTTGTGCTTCCCAAAAGAAACCTATTTTTGGCAAAGCAATTGTGCAAAGGAAACTTAAGAAAAAAAAAACCTACTCTCCAAAAATCCAAGATGCAAGGTGTGCTGTCTATGGTTCAACAAGGTACTTGAAAGTGTGTTAAATGCCAGGCATGTGAACAATTTTATCAATTCAGCAGCACTTTTCAGTTGCCTAAACTTAGGTGCATGTTAAGGTAGCAGCTAAATCAGACAGCTAAAAGAGCAGCAAACCCCTCCCCAAATGTTGAGCCAAGCTCAGCGTGGCTGGGACATGCTGCAAGACCAGTGTACCCAGAGACACTAAATATCCAAAAGTGGAAGGTTTCATTCCAGGAGGAGAATAAGCAGAAGGGGAGAGGAGCTGAGCAATGTGCTCCAGCTTCTGCTGGATCCCAGCATCTCCTGCTTGACCTGGTGCACCGGTTCCCTGGGCTGGTGCCAGCTGGCTCCCGCCCACCCCGATCCAGTGAGGAGAGTGGGCGGCTTGTAAGAAAGCTTTGAGTCCAAACTTAGAAAAATATTTGCCAACCCCAAAGAGCAACACTCTAGTGCCATTTCCACTCCAGCTAAAGCAGCTAGAAAAACCCTCTGCAAGGAAGTTCTGCACTGTATTTATTTATTTTGTTGGTTTGCCTGCAGATTTATGTGTGCGGGTGCGATTTAATTAACAGTAACAGCACCAATTCCTTTAAAATGACACTTTTTGGCTTCAACCCAACCAGAGGTTGCCTGTTTGCAGTTCCCAACCTCGAAAGGCTGCAGAGTACCACTGGGCTCCAGTTACTGAGATACTCACACTCGTATGCTGCCTTTCTCCTGTACATGGTTGTACCTGCCCATATCCCAGCTCCAAATGCTCCACCACACCACAGCCTGGAGCAATCCCTTCCCATTGTGCCGTTTAACATTATCCTGGGAGTTTTATGTTGACAATTCAGATTTGTACTCAACGGCAAAATGTGAGTATCAAAACAGCTTCCCACCCACCTCCTCCTGCCGGGCACAGGGACTGTGCTATGTGGCTGGTCGGGTGACGTGTTGTTAGAAAGATTAAATTTCCGTTACCCAATTACATAAAATATTAATGTTAATTGAGCTATTCAGCCTTGATTCTGTTCCCTTGTTCCTTTATACAAAAGTCTTCCTATACAGGGACATAAGCATACTTAAATCCAGATAGAAAAAAACACTACATTTACGTTACAATAAACCCCACACTTGCATCCAATATAAGCCTGTCTTTGTGTTTAGGTAGATTCTTACCTAAACAGGGAGATTCACCCTTTGTTAACTTGTTTTTGGGGTTTCAGATTTTTTTCAGGGATTTTCTGTTTGGTTTATGGTGGGGTTTTTTTACTTGTTTTTTGTTTTGTTTGTTTGGGGTTGTTTTGTTTTTAAAATATGTCTTCCCTTTTACAAGGAAGGGCATTAAAAACCTACAGGCTATAAGCCTGATTTAGTCTTCAGTGCAAGTTTACATCCCTCCTCTCCCAATTACTCCTTTTTCCAACTTTTAGTTTGTAAGCGACCAGCAACAGCAGCATCCTCCCCACAGGAGTGGAGAGCAGCTGATATTACACCATCTGAATCTGCAGATGGGTACAGCACCAGTAACAGATTTAACTTCTTGCTCCCTGGTTATCTCATTTGGCTATTAGCTCTAGAGCCCAAGGACAACATTTTATTATTGGTTATTCCACTGCTGATAATTTTCACAGATAATAACAACGTAATTTAAAAAAAGAAAAAAAAAGAAGATGGGCCATACAGAAAACACAACAACTCAAATTAGTATATCCTGTGGAAGAGTCAGCCTTCTTTTAAATGCTAAACAGAATAATGAAGCACTGAAAAAAAAGTAGTTTATTACATAGAAATCTGCATTACCTATCTGTGCAAAGCTTTCTGAGATAGATGATGAGGCCTGAGAAGAGTGGTGCATATTTCAGCCTCTCTCTTTACACATACCAGATGCCCTCACCATTTCCAAGGAGATGAGGATGCCTCTAAAGGGCTGCCTACAGGATTTGCCATTTGGATATCCCATGTAAACCCCTGGTTTTATCTGAAACCAATGCAGTTACTTGCAAAACACTAAGACACAAAATGCTACTGAAAATAGAACCCTGGCAAGTTACAGCCCTGTTTAGGAACTTATATGGAAAGATGCCAATTATCATAGCAAAAACTTATTAACAATTTTTTAATAACGACTGTTAGAGTTGTTTCCACGATGGCCCCTGACAAACAACCTCTTTTTTTTCCTACACAACCTGACTGTAAACCCATAAATCTTAAAAATATCCAAAAAAAGCAAAATAGAGCCCTTTAATAAATGCTACACAATCATAAAAACTAGTTTCCTCAAATTTCATTTCAATCTACTTCCTTACTAAAAGTGTACAGGACATAAAAACTTCCTGCTTCGAAAGCTGCAAGAATGTTTAAAATTACAAAGGCACAAATGTAAACCAGAACTGTTCCAGGGTGCAGTAGCATCCACGTGCTCAGTGTGCAGCTGTCTGAAGCAACAGGCCTCTAAAGGACTCCAGTTAACAGCATATTAATGATAATTCAGTTACTACACTCTTTTTGCTTCTACATGCCTGTCCATCTTTTCACTATTAGGTTTATTAAACTTGATATATCACATTGCCTACCAACAAGTTGTTATACTTTCCCCAAATAGTTTATCAAATATTATCATAGCACTGCAAAGAATTATAAAATTATATTTAACCATATCCATATGTTCAAGTATTAATTTTATCCCAATACTAGAGAAGTGGTAAACATCTCTGTATTAATGTGTGCGTGCTTTGAAGTATATAAATGGGTGAACAGAATTAATGTTGGACAATCGTCTGTATTTGATATTTTCTGCCTTCAGCTCACACAAAAAATAACCATCATATTCTCTTGGTCCAGTATTTTATAATTACTTTCTTTGTTTCTAACATTTATGTTTCTCATATATTTGGGGAAACATTCACTAGCTGACTTTTAAAATACAGTTTTTCTATTTAAGTAGAGTTTAATTTTACTTTTTTTGGCAGATGAAATGCCTATGGAACTTCTTCCTTTCTTGACCAAACAAATAGGGCTTTTTCCTTGATCAGGCTGCTTACTGAAGGTAATTTCATCTTAGATTTCCACCTGTGCTGAAATTGGTGGATGAGTTCAGGAGCTGTTGGAGAGTAGGAATGGCAGCAACAGACAGCCAGACAAGCACATGTGAGCTGACAACATGAGCCTGGTTTGTATGGAAACAAGGCTTCAGAGGTGAGAAAAAGTGGAAGTCGATGCATATGGTGTGAAAGCTCAACAAAAAATAATAAACAATTGCAAAGGGTTATATAAATAAGCATTTTAAACTGCAATTTATTAGGTGCCACTTGAATGATGCCCTCCCTGGAAGGAGGCCAGCAAAACTTGCGTTTGAAGAATCTGTAAGGGCTGATTCAGAGCAGCTCAAGGAATCGGGAAGCACATGCACACAGGGCACATGTTTCCACTGCTCAGCCAGGCTGAACTCACTCAGACACCTTTTGAAATGCTACAATGTGTTCAGATATTTCCTTCAGAGGTAGTTATCCTGGAAGGGAGCTCAGCATCCCTTCTCAGCAGGAACTATACCTGCATCAAATCAAAATTTTCAAAAATCAAGCTATTTTTTTTGTCATTTTGTACCACAAGTCCTGAAACAGAAAGTTGTGGAGGTAAGCATGGGGAAAACAGAGGATCCATGTGCATGATTCCTTATCAGAGCAAAGGTCTCCTAAATCACGTGGAATCTTACTGTGACTGCTCTGTGCATAACTGGAATCGGGCATCCGTGTAACTAAACAGATGGGATAAGCACACATTACCCAAAAAAGCGGTCCCAGGTCTTTGCAAGCATATCAGATCCTACACTGAAGAAAGAACAGAGGCAACAACACCCTTTGCAAACTAAAAACCTAAACCCCAAGTCAGTGGGGAGGGCAGTGGTCATGAATGGTGTCAGAGGGTCACACAAGCAACATGAGCTATGAGCCAGAGAATTTGACTCTGCTAAATTAACACATAGGGACACGGAAGCTGTCTTAGTTGAGCATCTTAGCAGTGCTCTGAAACATCACTTAAAAGCTCTTGCCTATGTTAATGTCATCAGACAAAGCAGTAGGATTAGAGATGCAGGAAGACTGGATCACCCTCAAATCAGACTTCTTACTCCCAAAGCAAGCACAGAAATACATGGTTTGATAACCCTGCCTACCAAGAGACAAAGTTATTGAGCCCCACAAACATTAATGTAAGCAAAGAAATTTGCAGAATCAAACCGAGGATTAGACTCCGAGACCATTCAGGATTTGGGGGTTACTTCCCGGGAAACTGGGTCAGACCAGGTGGCCCAGCCACCACTCCCACCACAAAGTATCTTTGGAAGAGCCTGGTTAAACAGTTTCAAAGCACTCAACAGGAGCAGCTACAGAAGCCCAAGTTACACATTTTCATGCAACACTGTGTCAGCTAAATCACTTGGGAAAAGATGAGTGAGCAACTGTTCAATAAAAGTATATATTAATGGGGTCATATAATGAAAACAGTAATAATAGATATGCAACCATTTCCCCCAGTTCTTGGAAATATCCCAGGCCAGGATCATGCTTTAGCCCCAAAGGGAAATGCTTTACAAAGTTACATCATTAGAGAACACAGATACATAAAATAAACTTTTATACAGTCTTAATTACAGAAGCCACTACTGCAACAACCAGACTTGGGATATAATCCTATTAACAGTAACACAAGTCTGTGAAGTTACTTGTTAAGTCAACTTTTTTTTCTGTAAATAAATTGCAAAGGATATTATTTCTAGGACAGAATAAATTCTTGAAATTAGTGAGTAACTTATGCATCGCTCCCCTGCTCCAAGAACGCATTAATTATTTTTACCATGACACAGCAAAGTTATTAATCTGCTGCCTTCCATTTCAACAATGCGAAATGCTGTAAAATGCACAGACACCTGCATTACAGTACATTTCAGTTCCACTTTATATCAGTCATAAACATCTCTGTTTTGGACATCTCTTCAAAACAAATGCTCCAAGCACACTGTGCATAGCATTCAATTTTATGAAACTATAAAAGTTCTTCACTGTTAATTACACAGACAAATGTCTCATCACACATTTGATTACCAGGATAATATAATTAGTTTTCTACATTAACCTTTCAAACATAGAGCCTGAATTTCAAGTTGAAAGCATTGTAAAAACACTCAGTCTGGAGGTATACTATATTTCCACTTTTTTGTGATGGTAATAAAATATTAAGACTGAAAAAACCAATACATTGTATGCAAAAGATTTTTTTTAAGAGACAGTCTAAGTTTATTCATCACTGTCCACAACACATGGGTGTACACAGTCCCCTCGTGGGCCTGTAATACCAACTCTGGGCTAGCAGCCCTGCGACTTAACTGGAAAAACTGAAGTCAGGTCTGTTTTAAATCTCACCCATGTTTGAGGTTTAAGCATTTCACTCTGAGCTGCCTCCTCCTTCTCAGGCTGAGCAGTCTCTCCTGGTACCAGATAACTAAGCCCTTTCCTTCAAAACAAAATACATGCCAGTCCTCATCCACAAAATATAGTAGTCATATTCCACATTCCCCTGCAATTTTGTAAAGGCTGTGGTTAGCATGTCCTTCATCTAGAAAGATGTGACTTCTTGTTCATCATCTTATCAGAACAAAGGACTGGGGGAGAGGACGAGCCACCACATCTCCCACTCCCAGCACTGCACCAAATGAGAAAACTTCCCAAGCTTTATTCAGAAAGCAGTTGGACTCTACACCATTGTAAGCATCAGAGGTCATGTCCAGTACCATGTTCCTTTAATTGCACTGAAATTTCCTCCAGTTTTCAGCCTACATTTACACAAAGTTGTATTCTGCCCATCTGTGCTGGTGCAAAAAAGACTGTCTAGGTTCAACAGGTCTTTCTTGACATTTCATCCTTAATTTATCTGTATGTTAAACAGATTAAAAAAAACTGGATTCTTCTGATTTACTCATTTATCCTAGCAGCTTCCCTCTTCTTAACAGCAGTTTTGAGTTAACCATGCTCAGCTGTGCAACCAAGGCATTTGCATATCCCATTCCTGATAAAACTCCACTCATTTATAGACTGACACTAACATTTCACCTTCTCTAAAGGTGATAGCTTTCAAAACCATATCATAGCATCCATTCCATACTAAAGGCTGCATCACACTGAGGTTTCAATGGCCATGGATCACTTAAACCAAAGAACAAACTTGACTCTAAACCAAAAATTTGGAATAAACATCCTTCTGAGATAAATATTGGCATAAAGTAGTGAAATCAAGAGAAGCAGCGATTAAACCCTGACTATACCTGATAAGGAAGATCCTTGATAGGATTCACATTCTTAAAGGTTAAATTCTGACTGACTCTTGAAATAGGTGAACTTGAGGCACTTAAATGCCAGACCACCTTCAGTCACAATGAAAAGCTGTACATACTAAAAAAGAAAAACCCAAACAAATCTAAGGACAACACAACCAAGCCAAAATCAAAATCAGATGGTCTGACTCACAGTACAAATGTCAAAGCACAGACTTCTGCACATTCTTAGAGCACCCTAGCCGATGCCTAATTCTTGCCGAAGCTTTATCATGACTTAGGCTTGGAAGAGAAAGCATTTCAAGTAAACCTCGGGCGGAGCTCACTCCGTCAGGTTTATCAGACTTCACCAAAAGCGCTTACAGAACATGAAATCCAAACACAAAGCACAGCAGCCACCTTTCCTTCTCCCTAGAAATGGGTGTAGGGAAGAAACACTTGGTCAAAATCCTAACAGTGGGAAGATAAGGGAATTTAGCACAGCTACCACCCCTGTTTTAACACATCCTCTTGTTCTCTCCCATTTGCTACTGACCTCTAGGAGAGGATGTGGCATCATGAATTTAGGTGATAAAGGCATTTTATATGCAGATTAACTTCAGGTGCTGATTCCCACATTCCAGTGTTTCTTGCCAGATCCAGGGGGCAACACACACAGACTACAGACACCTTAAACCAGCGTACAAAAATGTTTAGGGTCCTGGTGCCAAAAAGGAGAGGCAGACATCCCCAAATTTCTTGCTGCAAAGGCACCTGCTTTCTCCAAAGCCCAAACTAAGTGCCCACAAGCTTGCCTTATACAGCTCAAAAACCTGGCCCCTACTTCTTTGAATTTAGCCTGCCAAATCTTTGCCAAGAGGTGCTTTATCTGGGTGAGGTCCTGGATGCAACTGGAAGGGGCTAGAAGCAGGAAAGGAAGAAGCACTCTGCAGCTGAGGAGTTATACAGGACAAAAAGCACTCAAGAAAGGTAAAGGTTCACTGATAGCCAGTCACTGATATGCTCTAATACATATAATGCTGCAGACTCTATATTACTTCTCTATTTTCTTTACACATTTTTAACTGTTGATTTAATTTAATTTTGCCATGGCAGGATTAGCAGGCAAGCTCCAGAGGTGAAAGGACATTACATTAAGACAGCACATTAATCCTCTATCCCACCCAAGGCAGAAGCAAAACCAAACAAATAGCAGCTTCCTGGAAATTGAATTTCTGTTATCCAGATGTCAAAGATGTAATACCCCAATTACACAAACTATTGCCAGTGAAGCATGCCAGGGAATATGCAATGTAAATGGGGTGAGCACAGAGCTGCAAAACTGCAGAGTCAGCATCTGGCTCTCTGAGTGAGTGATAATTAGCACTGTGTGTAGACACTAATAAACATTTATGTCTGAAATTACAACTTTTAGCAGTGTTAATAAAGGATATATTGGCAATTCGTAGAATAAAAGGGTCTTGAAAAGAACGTCATATTAAACAATGGCAGGCACTTTCTGTGCTTGCACAGAGGCTTTTTCCTCCTTAATTGCAAATGGCCATGCAATGTTGCTCAGAAATTAATCAACACAAGCACATACCTAAAAAAACTGGTTGTGTTTCTTTGGTCTCCCCATTAACATCATTGCTGTAGTCAGAGATCTTATATATCTCATGATGGTAATCTGGAATGAAAAACGATAAAAAAAATTAGAACTCAAGTGATCTGGAAAAAATGAACACTGAACACATTGCTACAGTTTTACTACACAATTTATCAATATATCTGCAGTTTATTTCATGTACATCAAATTAACCACAGAAAATGTGCTCTGTATCAGCACCTCCTAAAAAACCTTTGCTCACACTGGAGAGACTCAGCTCAAATATTTCACAGATTTTAGGGAATAGCTATGCCTACCCTAAATTACTGTGTTCATTTTCACAGCAAATTATCCCACCAGATGCCAATTATCTGGCTTCTTGCTTTACAGATGGAAAGCAGATTTATAACAAAAACTTCACCTTCCCAGAGACCAAGCAAAACTTTCAAACTTCACCTCAGTAAGGAAATCAGCAATGTACATCAGGGCTGTATTGCTCAGCTATCCTGACTCATACTGATGTCACTGGCCTCCCAATTCTGAAGAAAGGAGAATCAGAGAATACCTTAGGATATTCACCTATAGAAACTAATGTCTATGATAATCTGAAGAATAACCATTGGCATCTCATATACAGAGATGTTACAGGATATTAAAAAAAAATCACCACTGAATTCCTATTTCAAATAAAAGAATACTTTGCTGTGAAGGCCTCTGTTGTAACCCCAGGCAGGTGTTCAGTAAAACAAGAGCTTTGTTTACACATGTGCACATAGGGAATAGTAAGCCCAAGGAAAAAAAAACTGTCTAAAGGCAGCTCTCCTGGATGCTATTTCTGACTCTGCTACTGGCACACACTCTGTCCTTCAGCAAATCGCTCAGGACTGAACAATATATTCACTGTCTTGAAAGAGCCACCTCCCCACCTCACTCCTTCAATGCCCTCCCACTTCCCAATGCTCTCAGCTACTCCCTCTGTAAACTGGTTTTATGTTTACTGGCCTCACAAAAAGCAAGGCACAGATTAACTCATGGAAGGGCACTTTGGGGGATTCACTCAAAAGGTGTAACAGAAGTGGAGGGTGGCATAAGCAGCTCCTTCTCCCACAGGCAGCACACCTGCGCCTCTGACCAAGCAAGTTATAGGATTGGAAAGGTCTCTTGGAAGTCACTTTTTTGTTATGTGCTGTTTATTTGAATAGCATGACTGTCTCGATGGCACAAGAGGAGGAACAACCCAATAAGTAAACTAAAATCGAGCCTAACACAGCGATGCAATAAAAAGAGAAGGGTCTGGAAAGAAAATGAGGGGAAAACAACCACACCACAGAACTGGAGAGGTCAGTGATGAGGTGCTACACAAAGGGTTCCTCTGCTGAGCACACCCAGTGAGTGAAATGGGTAAAGGTGAACTGAGAGATATGACATCAAGGAAGTAAAAGCTTCTTTCATGAGACTAAACTAGCAGGATTTATGCTGCCTTCCATGATCACTAGCTGTCCTGTTGAGCAGAGGGAATGATGAAGTGGCTTGGTGGGCACCTGATGGCCAGTCAGGATCAACTCTGCACCTTCACCCTTCCAATTATTACATTACAAGATCTGTGGGAGCAAGTATGTGGAAAGACTTAAATGACTTATGGACTCACGGTCCTTATATATACAGATTACACATGGTTTCTTTTCTAGCACTTCCCTGTACATCCAGCTGGTCACAATATTCTTCTGGTCTGCAGCTGCTGCCCTAAAGTCACCACATTTCATCCCAGAGGTGGCTGCATTTTAGCACAGAAATGTATTTCCTCTTGATTTGGTCATTATTGATCATCATGATAAGGTGCTCTGAAGTTATTTTTGGGACAGAATAAGCATTGTATGGGCACACATCAATAGCAGATGGTGTGTTACCAACGAATTCACACAGCATAGCCTTTTCTCTTTGGTTTCCTTCTTCTGCCTTGGATGTCATTGCCCAGGCACTGGAAAACCATATCAATTTCACAACAGTAAATACTAAACTGTGACACTATGGAATGCCTCCTGAAAGAAGCAAAGGCCAATTACAAGAGACAACTATTTATACATAATTATCTTTCTAATCAACTGTGATAGAAAAGAGTATGAGAGTGCAGACTCACATACAAAACATGATTTTTATCTCCTCCATTCTCAAAGTACAAAGACAATTTTCTCTCTAGGATATGCTTTTAGTGTAGCTTTCTATTTGACTTTCTACATCCAAAAAGAGACCTCAGATAAAATATTATTAACAATGTACCATCAGAACTGAATTTACCTAGTAAAATAAGGTTAAATAGATTGTCTCATACACTGGGGCACATCTAAACCTGAGAGAAGTGGCAACTGAGACTGGAAAAACAGTCACCTATTTGTGGAACATACCCTTTTAACGTGTCCATTAGGACAGAAATAAACTAAGCAAAATTTCAGTTTTGTTTTTCCAACCTTTCGCTTTCACCATGTCCATGTTCCAACCCAGCTCTGCACTAACTCTGCCTCCAAGTCGGGAGCACGTTCAGTACCAAAAACCCACAAACCAAACCTGTTCTAAGTAAAAATTACACCCTTGATAGGTTTGCTAATGGATACAGACCTCCAATATATTTCAGACACGTCTGACAGATCACTGTCCCTCTAGTTTTTAACAGGGAGCATGTGTGATGCCCCAGACCACCCTACCACGATACAGCAGTCATTATTTACAATTCCCACCAAGTGAGTTTATTTTCATCTCTGAATTTCTTTGCATCGAATGTAATTTTGCAGAGCAGTCCTCAGACAGTAAGTCTTGACACTCGTGTGTGTGTCCCCCTTTTCACCAGTGTGACATTACACCCAAGCAGTCACCTGCCTTGAACTTGGCATGCAGGACACACACAGCGTTTCATGGAGATATTCCCGTCCAATACTTGGAAACACAAAAGGAGAAACGATCTCGAGTCAAATCCATCAGGGCAAAAACATCTCATCGGCCGGAGAAGGGATAAATCCCCAAACCAAAATAAATCCCTAGGGGTGGGAAGTCCACCTGTTAAAATGCCTACCAGCGGCTGCATCTTTTTCCCCCTTAATTAAAGAAAACAACAAGACTGAAACACAGAGCTGTGCTTCTTCCCCGACATGAATCCAAATATTTCTCCCCTCACGATCCCTTTTTAAAATATCCTTTTTTCCAAAAGCAAACACACCCCGAGCGAACAAGTTACACGCCAGCGGCTCTCCCCTGCCCACGTACAATTAATTACCTGCGTGGATTTTTAATAAAGCAACCTCGATTCAGCTTTTCTTTGAAATACACGGATGTACACAGCCGAGGGGAGGAAAAAAACCACCCCAAATACAATAAATCCACAAGAGTTGAATACTAAGGAGGTCCGTCGCTGCTCAAGTGTCATTATTTTTGCTCGCTTCCCGATTTTACCTTTTCTTCCCCCCCGCCCAAGCAGGATTTACCACGAAACACGATCCAACTTTATTTTGTGCAAGGTCTGCCCGGAAAAAAATAACACGTCCACCTGAGGTGGGGGGGTAGGCTTGGGGTGGTGGTTTTGCAACAACACGTAACACACATGCAAAAAATCATTAAAAAAAAAAAAAAAAAAAAAAAAGAGGAAACGGGAAGAGAGCGAAAGAAATGAAATTAAAAAAAAATAAAAGGCGTGCAATGGTTTCGGGGAGTTCAGGATCCTCAGTTTCAGAGGATTGCGGAGTTCAATAACAGAGCGGGGAGGGAGCGGCGGCCCGGGGGCACCGGCGTTTCATAACGCCCCGCTCCCCCCGGGGCAAAAGTCGGGGCTGCCCCCGGCCAGCGAACAAAGCCCGGCCGCCCCGGCCTTACCTTCGTTGACCAGTTTAAAGCTTTGGGATTTCCTGCTCCTCTTCCTCTGGGCGAACTCCATGGTGCGGGCAGGAAGGAGCGGGGCGGACACAGGACCGAGCTCCGTCCCTCCGATCAGCAACACACGCGGGGGTTGGGAGAGACGGCGGCTCCGGCGGCGAATAAAGGGATCCGGGACAAGTTGGC
>VZRF01011526.1:344719-405904 GCA_013396875.1 Vireo altiloquus | reverse complement strand
TCGCCGCCGGCGCCGGGACCCCGGTGCCACCTGCTGGGGGAAGGAAGGCGGCGGTTCCGCCGGCCGGGAGCCGCCGCCACCCCGGGGCCGGCCCGCCGCCACTCGGCCCCGCCGCGGGCTGAGGGCGAGGGGCTGAGGGGCAGCGCCATTTTGTGTCCCCCTCCCGCCGCCCGCCTCACACACAGGCGCCGGCGCTGCCCCCTCAGCCCCGCGGTGTTGCTCGCGGCTCCCCTCAGGGACCGAGCGGGGGGAACTCCTCATGTTTAGCGGGACCGGGCCAGGTCCGGCGGGGAAGGGGCTGAAGTTGGCGTGCGGAAGTGGGTAAACCTCAGGAACTGATGGCAACACCTGTTTGTTGTCGTGTTTTACAGGGATTATTGCAGCGATGTGTCCGCTGGTGTCATGGACCGAGGCCTGGAGGAGAGCGCCGAGCCGCCAGCTGGGCTGAGGATGTTGAGCTCTGCCAAACCTGGATCGCCTTAACATGAGGAAGAGAGTCCCTCAGCCAAAAACTGGATTGCCTTAGCAAGAGGAAGAGAGTCTCGGCTCTCCAGAGGAGCGAGATTTAGGGCGTCTGGCAACCCTCCCGACGGTCACCGTGAGGTCACCCTAGCCATACGGCTGGCCTAAACACAGCTGAAATTAGTGCTTTGATTTATTCACCACTTGACGCCTTCAGCCACACTTCCAGTTCGCTCACTGTGCTAAATTCACTGCGGGTGGAGTGTTTTTTTTTTACAGCCGAGAGTGCTTTTGCCTGTTGCCTGTAGAGAAAGGACCCAGGCGTTTACAGTTACGACTACTGATAACTGCAAACACAGCTCCGATCATCATCTTTTATTTTACATGTAGTCAGACTGTGTTGTGACAAGGAGAAGAGTATGTGATACTTGCATACGCCTACTTGAACAGATGTAAATGCAGATCTTGCCTTGGTCTCCTCAGAGTACCCAGGAGAATCCCGTTAGCTCCTGTAATATTGACCGATCCTATCACTCGGAATAATGACATAAAATTAGCAGGAGGGAAGCAAATTGAATACTAACAATAGTGATTTGTATCCTAACTGTGTGCATAGACATAGTCAGACCTGAATTCTTCGGTGCAAGGTTCCATCCAGACACCACACACAGGGTACACGTGGTTCTGAAAAGCCAAATTGGGAAATAGCCTTAATGGTGAAGCAATATCAGAAAATATGCCTAATGGTAAAATTTATTATATGCTGGAAAATTAAATTCACGAGGGAGGTTATGGAAACCTCGCAGATTGGGTAGGGGTGTAATTTTCTATTAAATTGCTAAGTGGAAAATCCCAGAGGCAATCAATATGCTACTTTTGGAATTTTCCTAAACTTCTCTGTAAGACTTTGTGAAAGGAAACTGGGCTAACGTACTATTTAAAATCCTGCTTTATATATTTTTGGGAGGATGCTGAAGCAGCAAAGGTAGATGGATGTCATATGCTGTTTGCTGGATTGTGTGGGTCCAATTAATCTCTGGTACAGTGCAATGAAGTCAGGTCTGAGATACAGCAGCAGTGTGCCTAAATTTTTCCTACAAAAAGAGTATTTTCTCTATTTTTTTTTTCCCTTCCCAAAACAGTCTGCTGATTCCTTTCTGCTAACTAATTTTATTTACAAGATTTAGAGCATTGCTGAAACTGTTGTGTTTGACTCTCATCCTTCCTGGGACAATAGGAGAATTTTTATAAAGTATAAGGCCCTCATTTACAGTTCAGCTCACATGATAGGCTTTATTTTGCTACAAAAATAAAAACATCTTTTCTGTTTTTCTCTGTTACTCAATTTTGTGAAACATTTTGGGATATAATTTATGAAAAAGTGATGTCAGAGTTTTATCAGCTGCTTTCTTACTTTTTTTAGTTCTTCCTTCCTTGTGCTGATGTTTTTGCTTAAAGGGACACTCGTGGTTTGAAATGACATTTCAGTCTGGGCAATCCAGTTTCCAGTAATGTTTTACAAGAGTTAGCACATCCCCTTTTTCACCAATATTTCTCATATTCCTTTTTGTGAATTAGAGAGATCCATCCATTTCATGCAGAATAAGCCTAATCCTGCAAGCTAACCTAATAGTGTTCATTCAGATGAATAAATCTTGCATTTTCATTTCTGAAAGTATGAGCCAGTGTGGATACCACGGCCCCGATCCTGCCATCTCATCTGCATAAAAGTGAATTAGAAACTAGGACAAGGTGACTTTAGGTCAAAGTCTTGTAGTTATCCACACAACACGTAGGAGGATCCAGTAGCTGGAAACAGCTTTCTGTCCTGCACTGCTGGTGTTTCTCAGCTGGAACTTAGACAAAATTACACAAACTGAAAGGCTCCCATGTACAGGGAGCTGTGAGCCTGTTGTGGGGCATTTTGGGGTGGGCATCCTAAAACTGGACTGGGATCATCTGCTCCTTTGTCACAGGCCACCATTGCATTATTCCAGCTGGAGAAATGCAGGGATGAAAGTCCTCTTTATCCCATTAGAATGGCTGCCTTGTGTCACCCTAAAGAGTCGCTGGCTGCATTGCTGTGGCAGCCAAGTGGATAAAGTGCACACTGGCTCTGGGGGGCAGACAGCTTTTAACTTCATATTTTATTTCAGTTTCTGTCTTGGTATCATGTTATTATTACATGCTAAGAATACATAGGTCCTTTTTTCCTGGTGAAAATATGAAAAATTCTGAGTATTTTGTATATATTCATGAATGGTTTCAAAATATTTCCTCAAACCTTTACTGAGTAATACGTGTTCCAAAATGCCATGAAATTAGCCAACTAAATAAGGGCTTTATCTTGCAACATGTCCCAAGTCAGCATGATCATCCCTGATTATTTCTTAGTTAACATTTTATTATGCTTCAAGTTACTCTCAAAATATCCCCATCCCATTCTAATTGATAGTACTTTTTCCAACAATTTTCTGTAAAATGTGTGTAACATGCTTTTGTTTTTGATTTCAGATCATGAGCTAACCAATTAAATATAATTAATCTAGTAATATTTCAGTATTAAGAGCAGCAGTGGTCTTCACACAGGATGTCCCAGACTTTTTCTTTGTTTCCAGGTGTGTCCAGTTCATTACAGTATTTTATTATTTAGGAGTAGGATGGTGCAGGACAAAGATGACTAAAGAGTCCTCGAGCTGAGGAGAATTAAGTGAGTGTACTAAGAACCCCTTCAGCTTTTCAGTTGGAAAAATTATATTGGAGAAAGTCTCATAAACTCAAATGATTTGATCTGAGGCTTAAAGCCCAATATTGAGGAATCCATGTGAGGCTGTGTGAAGTGGGAAGAGGCTGCTGACTGTCATATTAATAGCATCATGATTACCACTCATCTTGGAGCCTGATGAGGTTCTGTGTGGTATTAGGAAGCAGGAGAAGGGTGAAGAGGTAGATTGGAGACCAGGAGCTGCACAGGTGACAGGTTAATAGGTGAGCTATTTTGGTTAGTTATGTGTAATGAATGGCACTGAGGATTTTATAAACTGTAATAGTGTTTCCAGTGGTGGTTTTGTGGTCATATGGCATATGTGGGGAGTACTTAGCTCCCAAGGTGACAATAGGCAAGGCCGTGTTGTGCTGTGCTGCCTTACTACAAACCTTCCCTTTCCGCAGGCTCTCAAGCTGGCATATCCAAGGACTGGGTCATTAGAGAGGAAGGTGTCTTGATGTCCTGAAGAATTCTGTATTCAGGAGTGCAGTTTAACTTGTTTTCCAGTCCTTAAGTTTTTCTTGTACCATTTGACATTTCATGTCTATGTCCTTACTCTCTTTTTCCTTTGGAACACAATTTTGAAATGCCTTCTTGTCCATTCTGCTTCTTGTTAATCTTTCTCATATAAATTTTAAAGAAAAAAATTACAGGACAGAAGGACAGACCAATGTTTTCATCTGTTTCCCAGCTCAGGGAGACCAAAACATTCCAGAACTGTTTCAACAATAAAGAATATAACTGAATCTATGTACAAAGTGTTCTTTGTGTGTGCAGTAACAAACCCTCTGAATATTTCCATATCAGAATGCAAATCCCCTTTTGACTGTAAGGTTGGACTTTTCCCCCCCACTGTGACTTTATGTGCAGCTTGGAGTAAGGCTGCGAGGAATGGCACTATAGTCTTAGAGTCAAAGTTTGATGGTCATCCACACTGATCCAATACTTGTGTGATAATTGGATATTAAGGTATTAAGTCTTCCCTAGGACAGTGTTTGGATTTGAATTCTGGGAGGAGTGGAGAGCAGACCAATGTGTCTAAGCAACAGATGTGGTTGAAGAATGAAGAAGAGGTCTCAACAATGCTCTTTTTTATGAAAGAGATTGTGGAAGAGTAAAAGAAATCTGCCCATATACACAGCCATCCTCTGCTTCTCTGCCACCTGGAGAAACCATGAGCTGCATTAATTTTGCCCTTACATCCCAAGTGCTTCAAGGAAGCTGAGGACAATGTGAGTAGGGTTTGTTATTTTGCCTAGAAATTTGAATTTTTGTGCCATATAAAGGGTAATAGTGCTTAGAAATTTTAGTCTGGATGTGTCTTTGCATTGCTACCACCTCTGCCTAAGAGATGAAGTGTAAAGCCAGGCTGGTGTCCTCAGAAAGGGAATGTTTGAGCTGTGGGTTATCCCGGAGTCAATGTCAATCATGGCAGCCCAAGCACAGCAGTCAGCAGTCCCAGTTCTAGTGAATGCTCCAGGCACAAATTCCAGCAAGCTCAGCTCAGGGTCCAGTAGCCCAGTGAACACCCTGCTCGGGAGAGTTCCAAGAGGGTCATGCTGCTGATCACATCTCCATTTTTGTGTTAGTTTACTTCAGTCACAGCAGCTGAAGGCAGACGTGAGAGTGCAGCGATGCAATAGCTGGAGCTATGGATGGAAAACAAATGCAGCATCAGCTGCAGGAACAAAAGTATTTAACACTGTTAGACAGCTCCTTGAGGCTGGGGGATGAAGCCCAGGCAACAGCCATCCTCCTCTAAGTCCTGATGCAGGGATGTTACGCTGTGCTCCCCAGCCTAGCCTCTTGCTGTTTCCAGCTTGCCACAGGGACCTGCTCTCTGTGTCTCGATACTGCCTTGATCCTCTTCCATTTCTCCTGCCACACATTAGTAAATGCACTTGCAGTTAAATCAATGGGAGTTTGAAAACTAAAAGTAATGTGTGCTTTGGTATGCTACTAATCCACTTATTTGGATCCTCTTACTGCTCCTCTGGGCTGCCCTGATCCTCTCTATCAGCCCACCCAGCTGCTCTGATCTGCTCTCTAAACTTCTGCTGTGGCTATATTAGCATCCCTGTCAACTCACAGGGCTGCTGCCTCAACACCATCAATCCCCTCTCCCAATGAGAGTTTCTCTACTAAATTATAATCCCTATAGCTCAGAATACTGATGCAAGCTAAAATAAATTCATGAAAAGTTGCTGCAGCTCCTACTAAGATGTTCTATTTTCCTAAATGTTTTCCAACAGTACTTACATTTCAGGCTGGAGAAATAGCTTCAGACACGTTCATAACCACCTGCTTGATTTTCAGTTCTAAAAAATGACATTTCATTGCAAGGTACAATAGGAGTTCAAAATCTACTCACACATGCACTTTTTAAAGAGAGATTGTGTGAATTTTAAATCTCTGTCAGGCTGGAGACTGACAACATCTGAAAATGGTGCTTTTATTCAGCAGTAAGATACATACAGCAGCATTTTCATTAATGTGACCCCCCCTGGATTTACCTTCAGAGATGTGTAGATACTAAAGACTCCATCACCCATTCAATCCCTGACCTCTCTGCTGAGGCAGCCAGTGCACCTGCATGGGCATTTTCTCTGAGATGGACACATCCTGCAGGGATCAAACTGACAGCACAGAACTATGGTCATTTAGTAATAACTTTGAGAGATTTCTTGCCTGTGTCGAATAGAAGCTAATGAACTCAGAAGTACAATACTTTATGCTCAACCATTTATCTTCTATACACATTAAAGTGGAAGAAAAATAGATAGTTTTACGTGCTTTTCTACCATCCAACAAGATCTATTTGGTGTTTTGGGTGGTGGTGTCTGTTAATACAGCTAAAATGTCTCAAACCCAAGGGATATTAAGTGCAGACCTTGCTTTGGGGAAGGCGGAAGAAAGAGACAATTGCATGGATCTAAAACTCAGTGCATGCAGTTTGACAACCCAGTCTGCTTTTGCAGGGCTTAGTCCTGTAACTGCACCTTTCCTGGAAAGACTCTGTTTAGGTATGTGTAGTGCAGAGTGATGCTGGGAGTAAGGATGTTCAATGCTTCACATCATTTGCCCTGCACTGCTAGAAAAAACACCTACAAAAATACCAACAACAGCAAAAAACCAAAAACCAAACAAAAGAAAAGGCAGCATGATCGTTTACCTGCAAGATGTTTTGGATTCTTTAACAGCCACAAATGGCCACTGCTGTCAAAATATGCAGTCTCCCTAGTGACATCTTGGGACCTATTCATTAGGGACTCTGATGACGCAGTGCCATAAGCTGAGTTATGAATACTGTTCCTGAAGCAACAGAATTTTCCTCAGATATCTCACATATCAGCCAGTCTGGCGATAATTAGCTGTTCTTAAATGCAAAGGTTTTTAGAAGCAACACTGAGTTTTTACACCACCTCAGTTTTACAAATAATAAAGCTGCTGGGATAGCAAAGACTCGTGCATCCTATAGACAATGTAAACAATGCTCATAAATATTCCTTTGTGAAAACCAGAGGATAATTAGCAGTCAAACAGTTATTTCAAGCATGTTTCTAAAAGCCTCACTAACCAGTAACGTTCATATGCATGTCATGACTTTCCTAACTATTTTAATAGTGCATTACAGAGGTGTGTCCTGGTAGACAGGAGCTGCAGAGGTTGACTTGCCATGAGAACTAATCAAGTGATGCTTTGAAAAGCAAAACAAACCAAATTCAGATACCACCTTCATGATGCACGTATGTCATACTCTTTGGAAGCCTTACATTTCTTAGAAATGTGGGAACCTTTTTCCTGCCATTTCCTTCCCCGTGAGCTTTCCTTGTCTTTGCCAGTGGGATTTGGACACCTGTGGGGGAGCATTACCCCCAGTTTCTTCCTTAATCTTCCCTCTAGCTGAGTGTTTCTCTGACTGTGACCTCCTGGAAATCGTGTGCTGTTTGGAAAGGTGAATAAGAAAGTGAAAGCCCAGTATGAGTGGCTTAAATTGACTAAATGGAGGGGATGGGCCCATCTCCAATGTCAGAATTGTAGGGAAGTGCAGTCTGCAATCCTTAGCAGAAATACTAACATGTCTGATAGAACACCTTAAGGTATCCTGTGAATGTGACAAGCTGGAGGTACCTGTAAGCAAAGTAAATGTGGGGGCAAAGAGTGGGGAGTTGGAGGGATTAATCCCTCCCAGAAAGTTAAGGACTGCTTTAACAGAAAAAGAAAATGCTGAGACTGGGCGTGGAGCTCCCTTTGCCAGAAGTGGACATACTTAGTCATGGTGTAAAGGCAATTTTATCCACTGTCGTTTTTGGTATAGTGTTTTGAAGATGCATAAAAGGAACCATGTACTTATCTGAAAAGGGTTTCCAAGAGCCGCCTATGCCCTTGTTACTTGAATTGAGTTCTGCAATCTTGCTCAGCTGCAAGGCATCAGTTCTGCCTCCTGTGTGTAAGTGAAAGCTGAACTGGGGGTTATATGCTGGCTGAACTGGGGGTTTCCCTTGTTTTAATATCAAATAGATAAGTGAAACTGGATGCCCACAAAGATACAATCTGAAAACAACTAAATGTAAACTGAAGACAACCACTGAGCAGTCAAAATTATTGTGATCCGTTTTACCACTTTGGCAAATAGATGACATCTGGGTTATTTGAGTGAAACTGAGTTATTTGAGCTGCCTTCAATAATCAGTCTGTAGGTTGACAGTTGGCTTGCAGCAGATAAAGCTGAGCAATCACTTAACCAGCAAGAAATTGGAATGAAACATCTTATGTATGTTTTGAGCTTGTATTTCTATTGCTTACAAGGCTCTTATGAATGTTCCAAGATTTTGAATAACTTCTAGATTTCCCTTTCCAGTCTTGATTTCATATTTAATGTTGTGAAGGAAATTACTTCAAAGTAGCTCTGCGGTAAACTGTCTGGGGTTGTTCCAGAGGTCTGTGGAAACCTGGATCTAGGGAAAACATGGGTAACACTATTGCTTCCAGACCCAAGCTCAGTTGCTGGGAACTCTCAAGACTCTACAAGTGGTTTTGGGAGAGCTTAAAGGCCTGGCTACAGCCCTGACAGCAAATATATTTATTAATCACATGAGAGACAGAAATGCACAATCATAGTGGTACCAAACCAGCAGGATTGCCCTGAAAATCAAAACAGGAGCAAACAAATAGTCAGGCTTTGGATTTATAGCAATGATCTAATTGACTCTAATGAGTAGAGTAATGCCATATATGATAAACTGATAACTTGAAATACAACTTGGAAAACTACACATTTCACTGTGTTAAAAATATCTTATGCAGTGATATCATCTAAGGGATCTTTGCATGGATGAGGGACTAGCACAGGGAAGGAATTGTCTGCTTTCACAACACAGTTAAACAGTTTCTGCACTCTGAGGGCTCCTCAGAACAATGGTGACTTGGAGAAACCCTTTTGCAGTGTGGAGAAACAGTTTCCATTACATGGTCCAAGGATGAGAGTTCACTCTGTGAGCTTTCATGTGCACCATGGGTTTGTATGGCAAGCGGAGCTCCAGATATCCACCCTAGAGCCAAGGAGCACGTGTGAATGGAGACAGTCAGAGGATGAGAGATCCATAATGAAGCAGGCAGGGACTGTAACAAATTGCCAGCATAGATATAGCCTTGGGAACATGTTCTGAGGAACAGAAGAGCTTTGAACAGTGTCCAGCTGAGCCCTGACCCAACCATCTCAACAATCCATGTCCCTCAGAAAATGCTGCCCTGACCTTGAGGCAAAGTGGAGCCAAACAGATTTTCCATCCTGAAGATCAGAAGACAAGACTGGATCTCTTCATGAGGTGTCAGTGAAAGAAGAAAGATGCCGCCTCTTCTTATACATTAGAAGGTTTTATAATCTCTTCAAAAAGAGAAATCTCAAATGGATGGATGACACCAAAGATTTTTTTCTCCCTTTCTTTCTTCAGTGAGATATTGGTGAATGCCCTCAGAAAAACAGAGCCAACATAACTACACATTTGCAGGCATACAGTAACTCTTTTGGGAGATGTAGTACTCTGTAGATTGCCACTTCTTGTCCACAGGACAAGACAACTGGATCGCAGAGGGGATTTACATTAGAGGGTGCTTTGATTTGGAGGCAAGAAAGCACAGAATCAGGAGTACTGGAAAAAGAGAAATTGTGGAAAGTTGAGTCATCACTAGTGAACTTTTAGGCACCTTTTAGAGGTACAGCATTATTTTCCAACTTTGCCAAAGTTGTTTCACCAACATAAACTAATCAGCTGCTTCCTTGTCCCTTTTATGCCTCCCTGACACCTTATTTGTTTTATTTTTTACAGGCTGGGAGATCTTTGGTCTGAGTCACCTGACAGTAACTGCATCTTTCTCACGAATATTGTATGTGAGTTGGCTTTCCTCCTTCCTTTTGTACTGTCTCTAATTGAGCTATAATGTCTGTCACGGTTTAATCCCAGCCAGTACACAGGCACTCTCTCCCTCTCCCCCAGCCACAGAGGGATGTGGGAGAGAATTGGAAGAGTGAAAGTGAGAAGACTTGTGGATTGAGAGAAAGGCAGTTCAATGTGAGAGCAAAGGAAGAAAATAAATAAATAAAATTAATAATACTAACAACAATGACAACAACAACAATAACAACACAATATACAAAACAATGATGCACAGCGTGATTGCTCACTACCTGCTGAGTGATGTCCAGCCAGTTCCCGAGCAGCAGCCCCCAATCAAATTTCCCCCCACTTTATATATTGAGTATGATGCCATACAGTATGGAATGTCCTTCTGGTCATCTGGGGTCAGCTGTTCTGGCTGCCTTGTGTTCCTCAGTCTCATTGCTGGCAGGATGTGAGAAGCTGAAAAGTCCTTGTCTTAGTATAAACTCTGCTTAGCAACAACTAAAACATCAGTGTGTTATCAGTTATTCTCTTACTTGATCCAAACCACAGAACTGCACCAGGTACTAGGAAGAAAAAATACCTGTATTCCTGCCAAACCAGGCCAGTGCCAGACTGGAGCAGGAAATGAAGCAAGGTCTAAGGTTGTGTGTACTCTAGAGTAAACTGAGGGGGCAGCTGGCACTCTGACATGAGCATCTGTATTCATTTACTATAAAGTCCACTACAGAGTATTCCTACAGCCTCCTGACTTATGCCCTTACCCAAATGTGGGCACATTATCCCAAGACTCATACAGAGAGGTTCTATCACCATCAGATGTGATATAATTTCCTTTTAGAGAACTATGAAAAGCGTAGGAGGACTGTTCCTGCTTCCTCATTGCAAAGTGATTGCATTCAAGCCTGAGGTAAAGCAGAGCACGACTTCTAAATCCAGAACCCTCCAGCCTGGGGTTAAACAACTCCTGGAAACCAATGTGCCATTTCCTACAAGGAAGAGCCACGGCACATGGCTCAGGTAATCTAAAGTGGGTGAAAAGCCAGTTGTGGTTACAGCTCTCCAAAACAGCTACTGGAGCAATGGAGCTTACAACAGAGAAAGGCAAGGAAGAAATCTGTGAGGACCTAAAGGTGAAAAAACATCTGGGAGGACCTAGGGAGGGAGTAGTTGGTGTGTGCCATAGCAAGTGGCAACAGGAGACAGAGGTGCTGCCATCAGCCAGGCTGTTTTTTAACAAAATAGAGGAGCTAAAAATACAGTGACTTCCACTCTTCAGTATTCACTTCCAACAAGGCATAAATAGCTCTGATCAACTTAAGGCTAGGGAGAACTGGCTGTTCTTACTCATTCTTCAAAGCATTTTCTGGACCCTTTGGACTTTACAAACCACAGGGTGGAAATAGCTGGAGAAAATCAGGTAAATAAGCAAAACAAGAAATTTCTTGATGTTGCTACCTGTGTCATAAATGCTGAGTGCCTGATGACAAAAGCGTTCAGCTCTGGGATGTGCACACTAAGGAGCTCAGTCCCTACCAGGTACCTCCATCCTCTAGGCATGAAGAGATACCAGACATCACAGGCATTCCAACTTCCTGCATGGCATTTGCACCCTGTGTGGCTGGGCAGTAACCAGCCTCATTAAAACATTTAGGTTAGAAAAGGCCTCTAAAATCATCAAATCCAATCATTAACCCTGCCAAGTTCACCAATAACCATGTCCCCACGTCACACATCTACACATCTTTTAAATGCCTCCCAGGATGGTAACTCCACCACTTTCCTGAGCAGCCTGACCCAGTGCTTGACACCACTTTTGAGGAAAACATTTTTCCTAATACCTGAGGCCATGACTTATTTGATATTAGCTGTCATCTGCAACCAAGGCCCATCGCATGAGGCACTGTACAAACACACAGTCAGAGAGACTTTTCCCCAAAGATTTTTCAAGCTAAACAGAGACGACAGCTGAATAAATTGCACGCAGACTCTCTTTAAAGAACCTGTCAGTAACTCCCCTTTGTAAAAGCAGCTGCACTAAATTCCACCTCTTTTGCTACATTCCTTGAAAGAAAGCATCTATATTTTGTCTCATAATTACTGTCATTACATCTGTGTATCACTTTAAATAATCTGCTTCCAACAACAGTATAATATTACATGGATATTGAAACAACTTTTCCTAAAATCCCATCTAAACGTCTCCTGGCACAACTTGAGGCCATCTCCTCTCGTCCTGTCGCTTGTCCCTTGGGAGCAGGGACTGACACGGCCCCGCATCCCGCCCTCCGAGCCACCAGGGGGCGCCATGCAGCAGCGCGGCCTCCCCGGAAGTGACGATGTTGTTTTCCTGCGGCACTTCCCGAGGCCGCCATGGACATCCTGAAGCGGGAGATCAGCAGGAAGCGCCAGCAGCTGGAGGAGAAGGAGCTCCTGGGGGTGAGGGCGGCCGGCAAGGAGAGCAGAAGCCGCCTGGGGTGTGGGCCCGGAGGAGGGCGGCGGGGACGAGGCGGGAGCGGCCCGGGAGGGGCCGGGGAAGGGGGCGCGGAGCGGCCTACGGCCGGTTTTCCCAAACCGATGGGATCGGTAGAGCCAGGAGGAGTTTGCGGGCGCGGATGCAGCCTGGTTTCAGCCTCGCTGTGTTTTGTGGCCTTTTGGGGCTGGTTTAGTTTATTAGGGGCACCGGGAGATGAGAAAAGTCGGTGCGATCTTTGGTGAACAGAGTGTGATTTCTTATCCCCCCCCTCGCCCCGGCCAGACGTGTTTTGTCCATACCCGGGCAGGGTCTGAGCGGGGTGTGTGTGTGTGCGCTTAAAAACCTCATGTCCGGGTGGTGTGTGAGCCTAAAACCCCCACAGTACAGCAGAGCCCCTTTCAGGCGTGTCTTATTTTGAGTTTTGGCATCAGAGGCTGAAATAGGGAGCTGCGGTCAGAGGCTGTTGTACGTCAGGCAAAACATGAAGAACGAAGTCGTAGTTTGTACTAATCAAGGAGAACGCTTTGAGGTGACCACATTTTCCAGCTGTTGTGTGTCTGGAATGTCTTTTCCGGCACATTTCTACAAAGGTTCTCCAAGCAAGCTTATAAAATATACTGTACAAAGGGGATTTCTCCCACCTCCTTGGTTTAATGTCAAATTATGTGTTTTGTATGGTTTATCTAAACAACCTGGGCCTGGTTGTGCATGTCTGAAGTGAAGCTGTACACCAGTGATCACCAAGGCCTTACATGGTAAAAAACTTGTGTTTTCTAAAGTACTTTTAATTCTTCTTATACATATATCCTGCAAAGTAACTCTATGTTGCTAATTTCAGAGGTGTTTCCAACTAGTTCCCTTTCTGTGGCAATGTAGCCATCTCTGGGAAAGAATGTAGCTGAATTCACCAAGCCAAGTAAGAAAGTTTGAGCCATTTTTGCCCAGCTGTGCAAAACTGAACTGGTAACAGCTCTCCTCTCTTTTAGGGAAATAAGAAGTATTTCAAACGCAGTGAGTTAGCTAAAAAGGAAGAGGAGGCCTACTTCCAGAGATGTGGCTACAAGGTATGGAAATTGTTCTTCCAGGACTTGGTGTGTTTATTTTGAAGTCTGCATTTTTTTATTAACAGTATCAACGTTGTTAATTATATTTGTTGTTCTTTGTTCAATCTGTTAATGTTATACATTAGCCTGTAAATGAGAAGCCACCTGGAGAGGTATGACTTTCCAAAACAATTTTCAATGAAGGAAAAGATATGCATGACATTCAGCTACTTAAGTTTGTGTTATGGTTTGGCTTTTATTTCTTTTTTGTTTGTTTGTTTTTATTTGTGGAAAGCATGAAGTGGCTCGGGATCAAAGCTTGTCTTCCTTTCTTTTTAAATTGTGCTGTTAGGCATGAACACTGAATCTGATATAGCCACCTTCCTCCTTTTATTGAGATAAATGGATACATTTGGATAATTTTATCCAATCTTCATTGTGAGAATGTCCAAAAGAAATCAGTACAGTGTGGGTGTGCATCAAAAAGATCTGCCAGCTCTCATAAATTTGTGTTTGGGTTTTGGCCATTAACCACCCAGCATTGAAGCTGTGCAACAACAGCATTTATGTTCTTGCTGGCAAAATATTAGAAATAATTGGTAACCTCCAGTGCATTTTGCAACAAATGGGTGATCTGGAAGGCTTTATCTGCCTTGTAACAGTGTCAGGGCAAGAGTTTACTGAAATGGAAAGAATGTTGTTGTCTTTTACAAGTGTGTGTGCCTGCCTGCCTGCCTGCCTGGGTGTCTGGGAGGGGGGATGCATTCCCTGGGGAAGACAGTTTCATAATCTTGTTTGCTGTTAGAGGGTACAAACAGGACCTTTGTTTTCAAATGACCTTTACCCAGTTAGTGACTTATTCTGAAACCTTGATCTGTTTGTGAATATTTGAACATCAATGCCAAAATGATTCTAGGAATGCTCAGCATCAAGTCATGGGAAAGTTCTGTGAATCCAGTCGCTCTTCCAAGTGGAAATTGCTGTCTGATGCCTTCTGAGCATTAGCTTGAATTTTTCAGAACCTGATGTGTTTGAAGTGGTGTTACCTGTGCTGCTGCAGCGCCAGTTTTGGTGTGAAATGTAACCCTGAAAATGGTTTTAAAATAAGTTACTTTGTTAAATTTAGTATCTTTTTAGAGCCTCCCAGATTTCTGCATTTGTTCCTTATTCTGTTTATGAGACATGGAACACAGACTGATTTCTTTTTAAATTCAGATGCCTTTTTGCTTTGCTTAGACTTAATAAATTGGAATAATTTCACTTGCTTGAAGAAAGCACTGAAACAAAAATAACTGTGGTAAAGATACTGCTTATAACTTGGAGTCCAGCTGACAGAATGGATCAAATCTTTTCTCACAATGCTGCTGTCTCTTTATGATTTCAAGAATGTTTGTAAGTTAAAATTTGTATGTACCTTCTGCCACGGGAGTATATTTAAAAAAAATTTTTACACAGTTCTTCCATATTTTCTGTCCCCTGTCAATTCCTCCTTTCCTGCATTGATGGAAATTTTATTTTCTCTCTCCCTTTATGTGTTAAACATTGATTTAATTGTCTTTCCCTTGTTCATTCCGAACACCTCTGGTTGTAGGATTGATTTTTTTTCTGTGTTTGCTAATACAGCGTTGAATGTAGATTTGTGGCTGAATCTTGTACCTGGAGCCCCAGGGGTGGATCCTTCCAAGCACATGGAGTCACACTGACACCTGACTGCAAGGCTGGCATCATGGCCTGAAAGAATAAAAAAGCCTCTTAAAAAAAAAAAAAATTCTGTCCAGTACCTTCCTCAAACTAATCAACCCCAAAGCAGGCTATCCATGCACAGGGAATGCTTTGGGGTGCTCTAGGATTAATTGGATTGTTTCCCTTTTACCAAGTACAGAAAAGAAATAAATTGTAATGAGAAATCTGAGAAAAAGCAAGATATGAGTGAACACTGGAGATGTTTCCTTATTCTAGGAATATTACCACCAGCAATCTGCTCCTGCTGTCAGAAGTGTTGAATTTGAGCTTATACAGGGAACTGTAGTTACATGGTTGCTGTCTCAAAGTTACTTTGATCAAAGAGTTGTTTTGCATTATTAAAATACTGAATAATGAAGAAGGAATGCCCTGTTTGATTCAGGGACCTTCTTTTAGACTAAGAGGAGTTGTTGATGATATCCTGTTCCTATGAGGAGTTTTGTCTTTTTTGTTTTTTTACCTGCAAGAAGCTGGCAAGGTTGGTAGAGAGGTGCATTACCTCTCTAAACCCAGCAGAAACTGGATCATGGCTAATCATTCTCAGCTCACTGAAGCTGTAAGTAACTGACACTGACACTGAAAGAAGCAGCTCCATTCTCACCTTGCCCTGGGCTTTTCCTTCCTGTCCTTGTGGCCGTGCATGTTCTGGTCCTCGGGAGCTGGATGAGGAATTGAAGTGAACAGTACCAGTATTTGTGTTTCTCAGATTATTTTCTCTTTGAATCATTTCTCCCTTCTGATTCATCACACAGTAATGCAAATGCCCTTGCATGGATAGAGAGGATGGAACAGGGACAGGAAACAACAGGCAGAGGATGGATTTGATATTTTTGGCACGAGTGCTGGCATTTGCCTGCTAAAATGACAGTCAAATTTCAGCAATTGTCCTTTCTGTTTACTGGAGAGACTGCTTCCTGCAACCTGCAGAAGTGTTAGTTAATTACTGATACAATCAAGAACTTGTATTGTTCTGTGAGATTCAATTATGGACCATAAAACTATGAAACTAAAGGTTTATATCGTGGTATTAAAGTCTGTGTTCCAGAGTTCTGTGTCTTCCCATCATTTCTCATTAACATGTGGGTTTGTTTCCTTTCCATGTGAGTAACTATGTCTGTTGAATGTAGGTACAGCAGGAGGAAGAGGAGGAGAAACCACTGACTACATCAAATCCAGTGCTGGAACTTGAACTGGCAGAGGAAAAGTTACCAATGACTCTTTCTAGGCAGGAGGTAAAATCAGTCACCATAAACAGACTCGAGTTTCCCGCAAATGCACCTGAAATTTCTTGTTAGGGCTGTTTTCATCCAGTGAACTGTACTTTTAATGTCAATTTTATTAAATAATAAGCTTCCATTTTTGCAGCCAGCAATTAATAGTCATCTTTGCTTATCAGGGGTCTGCTGTCCAATTGAATAGGGAGGTACTGATGGGTAGAGCCTCTCTGTTACAGTGATTTGCACAGATTTTGTGTAACACTTTGTAGCTCTTTCAGAGTGGTACGCTGAATATAAGCATTATCCTTGGATACTACTGAAGATGGCATGTTGACTTTTTCCAAGATTTTTTTCCCTGAGCTTATCTTTGTAACTCACTTGTTGGTCTGAATGCAAATTTGGAAACTTAAGTTTTGGAACTTTACCTTAGCCTCTAGAAGAAACAGTCCTAAAGCCAGAGCAGCTGGGATGTTCTTTGCCATTTCTAAGGATAAAAATGCCTACGTGGGTTTAAGTTCACACCCAAAGCAGAAGTGGAATACACTCTGATCTTGGAAACACTGAAATTCGCAGCTGAGGTCATCTGTGAATGTCACACGTCCCCTTAATTTGGCAGAATATTCAGTTTTTTACAGGACTTGTAATAGGGGATGTTGGTTTTGTGTTTGGTTTGAGGTTTGAATCAAGTTGACAGAGCCTTTTACATTTCTGTTATATCTACTTTTAAAGTAACTATCCCATTAGATTATGGGACTCCATATTTCCCAAATGCTTTATGGTGGGGGTTTTCAGCAGATCATCTCATAGCTGTGCTGGGACAACCTGCAGCCTAGTTAGTATTTTTATTGCCAAGACAAATAGGTGAGTGAGATAATTGTGAAGTTCCTTTGTGATTTTGAAAATAGTTTTCAAGCTCTGGCAGAGGGATGATTTTTGTGTATTTGTTTAAACAAGTCAGAGCAGGAAGAAGTTTGGCTGTATCAAACAGCCTGGGATTTTATGCAAAATTTGGACTGGTAGTATTTGGAATGACCTTTCACTGAAATACCGTGGGAATTTTATATTTAGATTGTAAAGTGTCTGGAACATTTTTCTGCTGCTTAAAATATTGCCATTTCCTCTCCAGTACAGCTCAGCTTGTTATTCTAAGCAAAGTAAATAAATCTGTCATTCTGGATTTTATTTTGCTTCCTTTATGTGTCAGGGAGTGTTTTGATACTTTGCAGGTTATCAGGAGGTTACGAGAGAGGGGTGAGCCCATCAGGCTATTTGGAGAAACAGATTATGATGCATTTCAACGTCTGAGGAAGATAGAAATTCTTGCACCTGAAGTGAACAAGGTAAGACTGCCCCTTACTTACTTATTTGTGGTGGGATAATCAATGAGTAACCCTATAAAAGTTACTGAAAATCATTTTCAGTAACTGTTAATTTTCAGGAGAAAGTGGTAATAGCAAAGAGAATGTGTGCTCTTGTCTCATTTATTTGCTGAGAAACTATGTAAAATACCAGAGTATTGTGTACAATTACAGTTATGTTAGAGTTCAACCCTAGAAACCTTCCAGGCCCTTGTCAGTTGGAAAAGGGACGTTCAGGTGGCACTAATACCCCAACTTGTGCTGTCCCTGCTTTTTAATGAGCAGAGAACAGTCATTTACTGTTAAAATAATCCTGCGTTTGTGATTTTGTGCATCCCTGAGAACACACAGGTAAGTAAGAGCAGGACTTCATACTGACTCACTGGGATATAAATGATTTTTCAAATCCCTGGATTCCAGAGCTATAACTTGTTATGGAAATGTCATTTTCTCCCCTTCCCTTTAAAGTAGCCATCAACTCAAAAATTGACTTGAAGATAAAACTGATTTATTCCTTTTGTCTTAAGAAATGATCCATTAAGTGAGGAGATGCAGTTGGGGTTTGTTCTGCATTTACTGTTAACCACATGAACAGCCTTACTGACAGAGTGACCGTTTGCATTTTCTTCCCTAATTTGTGGCAAACTGAATTGTTCTAAATGTCTTTCCTGGGGCTGCCCATAAAAGGAAAGCCTTTTCCTCTCCAAGTCTTTAAAATAAACAGATCTAGAAATAAAAGCTCTGCTAATGAAAGCTTTCCGAAATGCCAGCAACATTGATCACAGGAGCAGGATTAGGAAATAGAGAGCCCATAAATAGGGTTGTACTGGATTTTTGTTACGTGTTTCACTCACTCCTGTTGCTGTCTAGTGGAATTCTACATGTTGCTTAGTCAACCAGTCTTGTGGTTCAGACATTTTTAGAGTAACTAAATGATTAATAGAAATGCTCCAGACAGCCAAGTATGATGATGGAAGAGAGGAAGTAACTGTGCATATCCATTCCCTGTGGAGTGGTTGAATTTATTTGAGGGTAAGAAATGTCATACTCCTTTATAGAGCTTTATATTTTATGTATCAAGACAAGAAGGCAAATCCTTCAGCTGTGACTGAGATAATTTTTGTGTTCTATTTGAAAGTACCTTTTAACTTTATATATATGGTTTTAAACTGATTCTGTTTTTTTAAATCACCTCTTCTAAAGTTGAAGTTTTTAAACAGTGATTCTATACAAAATATTCTGCTATGTTTAAGTAATTTGTAATAAAGGGAAACTACGTAATTGTTTTATATCTAGCACTGAAGGAGTGTTACCTTATTTACAGCTTTTTTCAGGGTAGATGTGAAGGTTTGGAGAGCTGATGATGGTTATGGTCTGGTTTTTATTTTGGGATGGTTCAGTGCATTGCTTGGAGAAAATGGCTTGAAGAAAGTCCTAGAGGCTGATTCTGTCCTCCAGGCTTTTTTTTGGTGAAAATACTGTAAAACACCGTAGGTACAAACACTGCAGAAGTTCATGCACCTGCTTTTTGATAAGTGCTGAAGCAGAAGCTGTTCTTGGAGTTCAGTTTAATGCAAGCAACAAAGCTAAACACTTACGCATGTTTTTAGAGAATTTGCACCTTAAACGAAAGTTAGATGCTGACAGTGACAGTAGTGAACTGCTTTTGTTTACTTGAGAGTTTTTTTGTAAATCGGCTTTTTTTTTTTTTTTTCTCTGTTTTTTAGGGTCTAAGAAATGACCTGAAGGCTGCTTTGGATAAGATTGATCAGCAGTATCTGAATGAAATTGTAGGTGGCCAAGAAGCAGGAGATGATGACTCCCAGAATGACCTGAAAGTCCATGAGGAGAATACTACTATTGAAGAACTAGAAGTAAGGGATAGATCATTACTAAGGAATGTTAGATGTATTATGTTGCTGTGAGAAAGCTTTGGGATTGTTCAGTTATCTTCTTTTCAACAGCTGACTGAATACTTCAGCATTCTGAAGTATTCTTAAAGAGAAAATTTAGCTTTCTAAGCCTGGAGTTGCACTGTAGGTGCCTACAAAAGACAAGTGAAAACTTACGTGGTCTTTGTTGACAGCACTTTATCCCAAAGGGGACGAGTGTTGCCTGCAAAGACAATGATACAGTTAAGATTCATTCTCCAGGGGTTTCATAAGTAGAGAATTTAATTGCAATACATTACCTGGTCATAAATTCCAAAGCCTTTCCACTGAATATTTGAGAGGGTAATAAGGTCAGTACCAATTAATTTTCCCTATACAAGGAAGAAAGACTCTGGAAAACAGACACACAGAAAGAATGTTTGATATGAAGAGATCTAGGACAAAAAAAAAAAGCATTAGAAGTAGGCAGACTGCAGGAAATATAAGAAGTGCAGAGATAATGTGCCCAGAAACTTGAGTGCAAATGGCTACTCTGTTCTGAAAGAATCCCATGGTGTTTGTGTGAGTGAGTGGAGAGTGAGTGCCAGGAAATGCATTCAGCACCTGGTACTTCAGGGTAATGTTTTGAAAAGCACATTAACTTGAGCTGAAGACTTTTACCCTTAATCTTCAAAACTCTTTGCAGGAGTTAATCTTCATAACGTCCTTCCAAAAGTGTGTTTAAGAAATAATACGATTTGTAACTGAAAGCTGAAGTGAATACATTATTTTTAAGAAATAGTCTGGCTTTTTTGTCATGGTGCCAGGGGTTCTGGTTTAAAGTAACTGCAGTACCAGAATGGATAGCAGTTGTAATGGAGCTGCATTTTATTGATCTGTTAGTTCTCAAAATAACCCCTTTTTGTGGTAGTAGGACAGCCTTGGTTTGAGCTATGCAAACAGTCTTTTTCTAAAAAGTTTGGAAACACTGTGTCTGAATTTTATGCTACTTTTAACTGCACTGCCTTTAGCATAAAGATTTACATTGAATTTGGCTCCAAATCTTGGAGATTTTTTAAAGTAAAACTCACTTTGAAAATGTGAGGGCAATGGAAATAGATTATAAATCCAACTTACAGGCTGGAAAATGTTTATAAAACTTGCTGTTAGTATTTACAGTTTTGAGGTTTTGGCAGGAAAGTGGTGTATTGGAGCATGCAGCTGGGTTTTTTTAGTGGTTTGTTGCTTGGTTTTGGGTTTTTATTTTAAACTTGTTCCCTCACATTCACAGTTGCAATTAAATGGTAAAAAGCCCTAGTACATCAGAGAATTGAAATAGCATAACAAAATAATTAGGTTAATTGATGGCTTTGGGGAATCTCAAAAAGTGCAGTGCCCCACAGTTCCCCTTAATGCAGTGCTGTCAGACAGCTGCTAATCATGCCAATAATTTGGTAGTTAATGACTGAAGAACTACTGTTGCATTGACTTTTCAGAAATAGTCATATTGGCATTTTGATGTAAATGTTTTTAATAGATTAATGGATTTCAGTAGCATTTGTAGCTGTTTCATTCTGTTTCATGACCAGTGTTTGGGACTTCTGGTGGAATTCATTGCAGTTCATGGTGCAGTGAACCATGCTCTGCTGTAGTGGTGCTGGCAAACTAGACAAAGTGGAAATAATGGCCCTTTTTTCCCCCTGTTCCAGGCTTTGGGAGAATCCTTAGGACGGGGTGATGATCACTATGATATGGACATAATAACAAAGTTCTTGAAGGTAACAGACTCTAATTATTCTCTAGCTGTGTCATACTATTATTGCCATGCAGATATATTTCAGGAATAAAAGGGTGGGTTTCAGCTGCTTGAGAGGAAAAACTCACATGTTATGTGTAAGATGTGAGTTTTTTGAAATGCTTGGCACTCCACAGCATTTCACAACACTGACTTGTGCCAGATCTGGGAAGGAGCTCTTGGGAGAGCAGCGTTCTTTGAAATCTGGTCCTGCTTTTCCAGACAAAATAAATACAGTTTTGATTTTCGTGTGATATTTGAGGCAGTTGTCTGTAGTTGCCTCTGTGTAGTACTATGGTATCAAAACCTTCAGAGGAGTTTCCTTGGAACAGTGCAAGCTGAATTGGAATGTCACCTGATACTGTTAGTGAAATTGGAGAGTTTTAAAGGAAGTCCACAGGTTCATGTGGATGGCAGGAAATTGTTTCCTTGTTTCCTGGCAAGAAAGCTGTGCTGCCTCTCAGCTGAGTCAGCCAGTGCCTGTGTAACTGTTGTGGTGATCAAAGTCACAGCAAGAGTTTAAGCTTTAATTTGTATGTGTAAATTTAAGATAAGAAGATTGTTCCTGTCCCTCCTTGCCTATCCTTCTGAAAGAGGTTTTACCTTCTTAACTCAGATTTTGCCAAAAAACTTATTTTGCGTCAGTGGCTTAACCCTGTGTTCTGTCTGATGTGCTGGGGAAGTCACTAGGTGGCACCATGACACAGATGTGCTTGTTCCCTGCAGTTCCTCCTGGGAGTTTGGGCCAAGGAGTTGAATGCCAGAGAGGACTACGTGAAACGGGGCGTGCAGGGGAAGCTGAACAGTGCCACTCAGAAACAGACAGAGTCCTACCTGAGGCCGCTCTTCAGAAAGCTCCGCAAAAGGGTAAACCACCTTTAAATGCCTTTTCAGCTTTTGCTTTCCAAGTGCCCAGCCTTAGTGCCCTTTCTAGGGCAGTGTTAGCCTCACTGAAGGAGAGGGGATAGTGAGTTGGTCACAGTTTCTGTATCTAGAGCTCCTCACTCCCAGTTCTGACTTTATCTCAGTGATTGAAATCTGTCCACCCATTGGTTTTCCAGCTGTTTTTTAAAGCAGCACCTGCTCACTGGGTTGAAAACATGACAGAGAATTGGGGTTGCATTTTGCACTTTGCCATCAGCTACCAGGTGTAACCACTTAACCTCTGCTGCTTCAGATCCTTCATCTGAATAACGAACATGTTTTCCTTTGCGAAAGTCCTCAAGCAGGATAGTTGCTAAACTTCGTATAAATGCTGAGTAAGATGATTTTCTTGGGCTGCTCTTCTGAAGTAAATGTCTTTTTTTTTTTTCTTCTCTCATGTAGACGCTTCCTGCAGACATCAAAGAATCAATAACAGATATTATTAAATTTATGTTGCAAAGAGAATATGTGAAGGTACGTTTGCACTCTTCCATCATGTTCACACTGTCTTGATTGTAAAAGATTGAGTTTCTCGCTTCAGTTGTTCCCATTTTTTTCTCATTTTGAAAATGGATAGCTGGAAATACAACATCTCTCTCAACAAAATGAAAAATGGCT
The DNA here is from genome assembly GCA_013396875.1 of Vireo altiloquus. Classification (NCBI taxonomy): domain Eukaryota; kingdom Metazoa; phylum Chordata; class Aves; order Passeriformes; family Vireonidae; genus Vireo; species Vireo altiloquus. Next base: position 383,229 of record VZRF01011526.1, on the reverse strand, counting down.
GTGAAATGTTAGATTCCAAGTAGTGTTTGATCCACAGACTGACAGAAGATTTTCTGAGGTTCGTGAAACTGCAGAGCTTTGCAAACATGGAGAAAATTTTTCTCAGAGATGGATATATTGAGTTGCAGAGCATTCCGCTAGGGAAAACCTGATGTTCTAAGGTTAAATTAAGATATTGAATAGATAATAATAGGGTGTTGATGATTAATTAATTAGGAATTAATTGAGGCAAACTGAGTTATTGAATATGCCTTTGTCTTCACTCACATTAGGTCACCTGGCAAGGTGAGGTAAGGTTAATGAGAAGATTTTTTGGACAAAGTCTGCTCATTGGAGGAGGCAGAAGTGCTTTGGGACACAAGATCAAAGGCAGTGTTGGGTTTTATTTGTAGCTGCCTTTAAAAGTGGAACTCAAATACCAATAGCATTTGCTGAAGCAGCTTGTGTGTGCACAGGAAACAGAGCTGTTTTTTGCCTTTAAGTTTCTAGTATTTGTTATTATTCTTGTGAGGATTTGGCATAATTTGTCAAGTAAGCAAGTAAACTTGCTTTTGATACTGAAAGACTTTATATGGCCTAAGGCAAATTTAATCCAAATAATTTGGAAGCAGAACTGAACATGTGGGATGTATGATAGTGAGGTTTTATTTTGAAGCATTTTTTTCTCTTGGTTGTTGTCATCATGTGGAAATTCCCTTTCCAATACCTTCTCAAACTAATGAGCATGCAGGAATGTGGTATATCTCTGGGTTAATCAGCAGTGCTCCTCTCTCCTGGAGGTGCTTGGCTTTAAGTAAACTTCACTGAGAGGTTTTGGATGACTTGAGTACACATTTGGATGTTTTGGTGTTTTTGATTTTTTTACATTAGGCGAATGCTTCTACAGATAATCATATCCTTTTCAATTTTGCTTCCTAAGAGACTTGTCTCTTTTTACCTGCTGTTGTCTTCTGTCTCTTTGCTGCTTGCCTTGTGCAGCCTTGTGAATACTGTCAGCCACAAATTCTTGCTGCTTTGTTAGCTGAAAAGCTTGAAAGACTTTAATTTTGAAATCAACATGTTGACAGCAGGCAAATGCCAGAATACAAGTTGTCCACTCAGCCTTAATTAACCCTTTTGTGACAGTCCTGCAAGGGTCTTTAATTGCATGTGCACATACCATTTCATCACAAAAGTATATTTAAGTCAGCAAATAGGTATTTGAATAAGACTGTTCAGAATCTGCCTCATGTAGGTGATGACTAAGTCCTCTCCCCTCTTCAGATTTGCCTTTAGCTCTGTCTGCAACTCCCTGCCTTGTTCATTATTCACCTCCCAGTTTGCTCAGTGCCAGTTGGAAAGAATCTGCACCCACTGGTCATGATTGCTTACTTCTTATTGTCTAGCTTCTGAATAGGAAGTGATAAATGAACTCTTTATCAGTGAGTTTTGTAGCTGCTCTCTAATAGAGAAGGAATGTTCTGTGCCGCGTCCTTCAGGTTTTTTCTGTAATTGTATCTATCACTTGCTGGTTCTCAATTGTTATGTTGGGTTTTTTTCAAGCTCTGTACGCCTCTTCCTTTCTCCCTTTCTTTCTATTAATTTTCCCTTCGAGTTTTATCCCTGTTTTTCCCCAGGAATGTTGTCAGTTACAGCTTTAAAAGGGGCTCTGTGCTCTTGGTGGGGAAATTCCTCATTGATTTACTGCTGCTACTGCTCTGGCCATATAAACATGGTTACAAATATAGCCTAATTGTAACTTAATTTAACCAGAGATGGCTGAGGTAAAAATAATCTGAGTAAACCTTAGTTTTAATCAAAGTAACCAGACTGCCTTATACAGTGCTTTTTTTTCATGAGGGAAAGTCCACAGTCCTTGCTTCCCTGGGAGTTCGGTGTGGGAAGGTGTGTTGTGCAGTTGGTTAATACCATGCAATGACACCAGATCAGAGAGGCTGGAATGGGTGTTTTACTGCACCTGGCAGTGAAAAAATGCTCTGTGGTGCTCAGAGTGATGCCTTTCCCTCTCCAGGCGAACGATGCCTACCTGCAGATGGCCATTGGGAATGCTCCCTGGCCCATCGGCGTCACCATGGTTGGCATCCACGCGCGGACAGGGCGCGAGAAGATCTTCTCCAAGCACGTGGCCCACGTGCTCAACGATGAAACTCAGAGGAAGTACATACAGGTAACGTCAGCTTTGGAAATCCAACAGGTCTGCTTTTCTTGGGGGATCTTTGAGAAACATCGGTGTCAGATGATGTGATAAAAGGGTCCTAGAAATGGACAGGTTTAGTTTAGGTCAAGCATAACATTCAGTTAATAGAACCTGAAGGCTCCTCAGTGCTGGGTCAGGAACAGTCCAACAGGTTTTTCAGAACTATTCTGATCCTGCATGAGCACCAAAGCAGCTCTGAAGACAGGCTTGATTCTCTGGAGGTCCCTCACTGTTTAACTTACGGTTTAAACATCATGCACAGAATTTAAAACAGTAAAATTCAGTCCTTCTGACTGTTTCTGCAACTAGATAAATGCATTCATAAATAAGTTCAGCAATCTGGGCTCAGAATTCCAGGTTTAGTTCCTCCTATGTATCTTCATACTCCTGTGGACTTCTGGTTGTAGAATTAGTAGCAGTGCTGTTTTTCTAGTCTGACTTTCAACACAGTGGGTGGACAGGTCTGAGGAAACAAGCCTTCTCTCTTTGTATTGTTAAATGTTTATTTGGCTCTTGCCAGCTGCATTTTCATTGAGATAAAACCTTCTGGGTTAACTCTGAAGCCTCCAGAGCAGCATCATGGAACTCAGGGCTCCTGGCAGGGGAGGTTTACATAAATGTCTTCCTTCTGCAGCAGCAGGACTCCTGTTGCTTTTCAGCTTCTGCAGATGTCTGCAAGGAAATTGCTCGCAAAATGCAACTTCCCCTTCTGCTCTGAGTCTCTCTGTATTTGGGCTGCGAGTATAACCTTTGGTTTCTCTTCAACTCTAGTTTTTAATAGCATAATCTGAAAAAATATTGTGAAGTCAGAGGGAGCTCCAGACACTTAGAGAGACAACAAATTAAATTTGACCAATTATTTTGTAAGGTGAAAATTGGCACATGTATTATGCATCTTCAGAGACAGGCTCCAGTTATGCTTGGAAGTATTTAATGTATGAAATAGCTTTAAACTAAATAATGTTGTTGTGGTCGGTGTTAATCAGCATGACCATAATTTGACCATAATGCTGCTTCTCCAATTTCGGTGAATAATTCATAGAATCACACAATGGTTTGGATTGAAAGAGACCTTAAAAGACCATCAAGTTTCAACTCCCCTGGCAGGGGAACCTTCCACTAGACCAGGCTACTCAATAATTGGCCTTCTCTGTCCATTTGCCACTCCTGGAGCAGAAAGATCTCTCTGGAGTGTTGCTTGGTTTTTCTTAACATAACAAACCTTGTGGAAGATTTGTGTGAACTCCCCCATTTGTTCCTTCTCTGCTTTTGGGGCCAAGGAAATCCTTGAGTTCATCTTCCCACATGAAATTCATATCTCTGCTTCTGAACTACTCAACTCGCTGAAGCACCAAGACAAAGTTGGCTTTAAACACGTATGTTCTCCATGTTGGTTTGGAATATTGGGTCTTGTTTAACAAGTCTGATTCAAACTGGAGCATGGGATATTTATTACCTGTGCTCCCAGCAGCTACATAAAGCTATCATGTTCCTGATTACAGCACCCTGGAGTGATAACATCCCAAACAAGGAGTCATTATGGTGCTGGGACAGGCTTTCCATGCTTGCCTGCATTGGAAAGGCCAAAGCATCATCCTGTTGGATCATTTTTCCCTGACTGAGGAGCTGCCTTCCATTGGGAGAGTCTCATGACAGGGACATGACTCTGCCATCTTGGAGTACAATGTCACTGCTAAATTACACTTCCACCACAGCAGTTGGCTTTCTTTATTGTTAGACTTTTCTGTGTAACTTGAAAGAAAATAATCACAGGGTTCCTGTCATGTTGGTTTTTGGCAATTGATGCCTTGAAAGAACTGACAAGTCCACATTTTGCCTTTCCCTTTGACTGCTTCAGCTTGCCTCTGTGGTGTCCTGTGTGGTACCACAGTTCTCTTCTTGAGAAGTGTTTGGTTCTTGCCTTGGCTGTGCAGCTTGTTTTGGTGTTGGAAATTGCTTTTTGGTCTTTTAACATTCAGCTTTCTTGTAAATATCTTTAATTATGATATCATTTTTTCCTTTGCTGATAAAGAGGGATTAAACAATTTCTGTATTCCTTCACTGGGAGTCTTATCAGGGGGGACTGAAGCTGTAGCCTCTTTGATTATGCCACAAACTCCTCTAATATTGAAGAGAACCTGAAACTTTGAACAGAATAACAACCAAAATAAAAATCCCAACCCCAAGATAGCAGCCTTTTTAATTTTTCTCGTTAAGCTTGAGAGTACTTTAGGTTATTAAGTTTGTTGAACAGCTGCAGCCTTATTACAGAATTGTCCTTGTTTTGTTAATTCCTAGGGGCTGAAGAGGCTCATGACCATTTGCCAGAAGCACTTCCCAACAGACCCATTGAAGTGTGTGGAGTACAATGCTCTGTGAGGCTCTGCGGGGGCCGGGTGTGACTCAGAGAGGATGCAAGAGGCAGAGCTTGAGCTTGAATACAAGGTTCAAGGAACTTGGGGTGGGACTTGAAAAAACCCAGAAAGCAGATTTTTTACAACTTTCTTTTTACAAGCCTCATTTATTTAGGTTTATTTTTAAATCTGTGCTTTTTGCTGAACACATCCAATGTACAGCAGAGGGATGGGTTTTGAAGAGGATAAGACCAAGACAATGACCAAGGGACAATGCAGATGACCACTGCTTTTATTTCAGCTTGTTGTTCAAGGAACTGTGCAGACTGAACTGTTTCCCATATTTTAGAGCTTTAGGTGAGTCTCAGCCCTGCAAGGAGCATATGTGGAGTTTTTTTGGCTGCTTTTGCATTGGAGACTGATGTGGGGAGATGATTAGAGGGAAGCAGTTGAATCTGAATCTTGGTTATTTCTGTAAATATAAAGACTTTATTGGCTAATCTTTCATGTGGTATTTATCAGGAATAAAAAAAAAAAGTTTATATATTTCTCAGCCTCAGTGCAAAGAGTTTTTGATCTTGAATGCATCTGATTTGGCTTTTTTTTTTTCTTTTTTGTAACGACATTTTTAATACAAACCTTCTGGGCTTGGGGGAAGTAATCTTACGGCTCTTGAGGCTTTCAAATTCCATTTTTATACATCTGGAGAAAATTTTCAGTCTGCTGGGCATTGCAGAGAAAATAATTAGGACCTCCCATGACCATGAACAGTATTTCTAGGAGCCACAAATCTTTACCATTGTGTATCCTGACTGGGAATGGTGAAGAAGCTCACGGGAACGATGAAGTCTAATTCTGCATAAACAGTGAAGTATTGAAACTTGGTTAGTTTTGAGCAGAAGCACTTCCTGAAGAAATGTGTCATTGTTCCAGAGAATGGGTTTGTCTTGGTCCTCACCTCACCTGGCAGTGTGGAGCAGGAACTGGTGCCCTCTTCCCAAGGAGTGACCTGTCTCCCAGGGGTATTCCCAGTGTCCCATGGCACAGGGAGACGATGCTGGGGGATGTGAGCTTGGCACTAAGTTCGGAGGAGTATCTTGAGGAACTTCAGGTTGTTCTGGAGACTCTTAGATTCTGAAGTACCTCTTTGGACACAGGAGATTTTCAAAACTAGGACAGTCTGGAGAGTTTGACCCAAGAGAAAATGTCAAGAGCTTAGAGCTTAGAAATAATAAAATGAGGCTGATGAGACCTCACCAGCTCTTGGGGAGGGGCTTTGGGGAAGAGACAGGGATTTGTGGGGAGAAGCTGGGCAGATGGTCAAGAGCATTGGAAGAGTTTCATTAGCAGTGGTTTCTGGTGATTTTCTTTGCAGTGCGCTGTGCAGATACTGTTTGGAGGCATTATTACAACAGGAAACATTTGTAACACTGCAACTTTATCCCTCTCCCCACCCAGCTGGTTTCCTGAACTGTTTCTAAATCTTCATCTTGACCTTAGTTTTGAACTCTGTAAATAATTGATGGACAATATTGTCCCTTGTTCAGAAGAACTGTAATTTCCCTGGAAACTGCAGCAAGTGAGGAGCCAGGGGATGGTTTAAGGAGCGTTGTATCGTCTGCTTTAGCGGGAAGCGTATTCCTTAGGGGATCTGTAATAGTGCTAGATGGATTTTTCCTGCCTGCCTTAGAGCTAATTATTGCGGAGAATTTTAATGGTACCCTGAGTGCTGGTTTGAGTGGGGATGCGCCTCCTGTAGGGATGTGAATTTGAGGTTGGAATGTCTTAGTCTGATCAGTTTTTAAAGAATGTAATTTAAGCAGTGTGCCTCCTTGCTGACAGTCCCTGAAATACAGCCGCCTTGCTTGAATGAATCCCATGACGGAAGAACTTTATCCCCTTGCAATCCATGGAATGGTGCTGGATGGGGAACCGAGGAGCTGGGAACTACTTTCTCACGGCATATCCGTGTAAGAGTTTCCAGCTGTCCAGCACGTGAGAGCCAGCTCTGGTCCTCAGGGGATGGCGGGCCGGGGGGACACTGTTACAGCAGCTGCTTTTCATCATCGGTTGGAGGCTCTTTGCAGCTGGATGGCCCCAAATTGCAGCTACCAGACCATGATCAAATAGTTAATAATGCCTCTTAGCCAAAAAAATCCCAACCCTCAGTCTAGTTTAGGGAGGAGTGGGTGTGGTGCAGCTGTCACACTGCTTGACAGTTCGGGGGTTTTTCTTGTGAGGAGGGTATGTTTCAGTTTAGCAATTTAGACTTTTTCCTCTGGGCTTTTCCAGATGTTTATTTCTGATAATTCTTGCATTAGACGGAAATAACTCTGCTGAATCCTAGACTTTTAGCCTTAGGATAAAGTAATGAGTTCACCATAGTGGTGTCTGGAGCAGTTTTGGGACTTTAGTGCCCCATGTCGTTTATTGTGGTCCTTGACCCCTTCCCGAGCCCGGTGGCAGAAGGACCTGTGTGAGGTGAACTCTCAAACTATGTGGTACCTGCCTGATACTGGTATTATTGTGCCTGGTGGTAGTTAAATCCCTTTAATTCCCTGTTTGTTATTTGCGCTGCTGGAAAGGCTCTTAGGGTGGGTGTATGTGAGATCAGTTTATTTTAATGGAGGAACTGAATTCCTCTCCTACTGGCTGCCATAACATCACCGCCATCGATCCAGTCTTGTCCAAAGAATGAACCTGATTGGGATATAAGTGGCTTCTTCGTGGGGAGGACAGTGCTCTGACTCCCGGACCCAGGGATGAGAACACAACATGGTACCTTCCGAGAGGGCTGGCACAAGGAGGGCAGTGCTGGAATTGGATCTGGCTGAGATCTGGCTGCCCTAAAAGCTGCTCCTGAGGTGGCACAGAGCTGGAAGAGGGGCCTGCAGCACTACTGGAGTCACTGGCAAGAAATCTGAGCCAAGGTCCCAGAGTTTGGGGTGTGTCTGAGAACCTTCAGAGTGGCTGTTGGTCCCTTCCCAAACCCTCCTGGGGATTTACTGCAGGCAATGGTTCCCCACTCAGCGATGTGGGGTGATGGTCGCCTGGCTCTGGGCTGCTGCCACTGTGGGGTGTGGGGGGGATTGGGTGGATGATACTGGAGGTGCTGGGGTGGGAAGAGGCTACCTGGACAGTGGGAATAAATGGAAGGAGCAGGAAGCTGTGGGAAGGCCCCATGCAAGACTGTGTGGCTGTTGGAAGCTGCCTGTGGTTTTGGGGGGTGCTGGGTGGCCAAAGGGGTCACTGCTGCCCACAGAGGGGATGACAGTGATGCTAAGTGACATCCCTAACCCTGTGCAGGGATCACTGCTGCCCTACTGAGCTAGAGTGGCCTCCTGGGGTGGGTTCTCTCAGGAATTCACCAAGCAGGCAGTTCCTTGGAGCACAGAGAACGTGCTGGTGCTCAAGCCTGTCCCACAGCTGTTGGCATTGCTGAAATGGCCTTGCAGCAACTTGGCATCCAATCAATGTAAGTGAGCCTTAATTTTAGTTATTTCAAGTTGTGTGTTGGAAGTAAATATTTCTGTGACTTTGCTTCCCACAGTGGTGGGACATCAGTCACCCTCTGTCCTCCTCAGCCCCTGGGACCAGTGCCTGGGAGAACATGGCATGGAGCGAGCATGGATCTGCTGGTGCTGAATCCCAAGGGAGCTCTAAAGGATGGGTATTTTTGGGGGAATGCCCAGTGTTCCCTGCAATCAGGCCCCCTGGCAGCCAAGGAGCAGGTCCCTCATGGACACCCTGGCCAGCTGTGCACACATCTGGACCCAGCATCTCTAGCAGTGGTGAGGATTGCCCGGGCTCTGCTCTTCCAAAGAGGCCATGGCAAGGTTTCATTTTGAAAATGCTTTAATAAGGAAGTGTTGACAACACCATTTTGCAAAATGTAAAGGTAACTATACAAATTCTTAATACAAAAAGAATAAATTAAAAGCAGATCTTTTTTAATTCTGCAACTTTTTCTACAACATACATATTTTTTTCCTTGATTACAGTTGAACAGAATCCAGTAAAATCATTTTCCATGCTCTAAAGTAAATTTCAGGAGAGACCTAAGGTTTTTTTCTTCTTTTTTTTTTTTTTTTTTTTTTAAACTAGAGAGTCCATTTTACACAACTCGTAATAAAACTATTGACATTAATATATATGTAAAACTTTACATCTAGTTAACTAAGCAGTAACTGGTCATCTGATAGCACCTGAATGGGGATCGGCTATGCCTGAAACTAAAACTAATACAGAGTGAAAACAAATTGGACTGTTTCAACATTTTCAACACTCGACTGCATATAATATCATTTAAAAATAAACCCTGCCTCCCAGCACGGCCCCGTGCAGGGACCATCCCCCGGCTCCTGCCCACACAGGGGGAGTGTCAGACACGGAGACTGAACGTGGTTGTGGCTTTATGGCAGATGGAGCCTTGAAAAATAAAAAAGTAAAGGAGGGGTTAAGTTGGTAGTCAAGTGCTTGTCTATAATAGCTATGTATATACCCCTCCGTGTTATACTTAAATATGTTAATCTCATATGATTAACATTTTATGTACATTTGTGTTTAATTGAATTGAGCTAAACAGTAAAACCTGTTTTACTTAATCTGTCTTTACTACCAGACTGGCTGCTCACATGTGCCTTGATTGCAAACCAGAAAAGCAGAACACAAAGCAAAACTCAATCCGTTTCTAGAAAGCTTTTTTGCCGCTCCAGCCTGTTTGCAATTCAGGCTAAACATTTTTAGTTTTCCCCCCTAATTTCAGGGCTGCCACCTTTTAACCTTTGCTGCAAAACTGCAGAGCTGGTGTTGGAGGAATTAATGGTTCTTCCTGTAGTGCCCAGAGGCCTCATAGTGCCACTGTTGTTGAATTCTTTTTAATTAAAAGAACGTACACAGAAAAAAAAAAACAAACCCAAACCACTTACCAGGGAAATTAAAAAGAAAACAGACAGTTGCTCAGAGCCCCTAAAAATCCTTGGGCTAAATTATTCGCTGTAGCTTAATTTGGTCCTTATTTAATCCTTTCACTTTAGCTACCACATCTTATCAGTAAATGTCATTAATCAGTACTATCTCTTATCCAGCTAAAAATCCAATTAGGAACTTGAAATAATTCCCATGTTAAAGACCCCAAAGCACAAAGAGATGGTGAAAACAGCATTTTGCATGTTCAGATAAAAGCTGCAATCTCACCACTGGCTGTTCTTCCAGAATTGAAAGTAAGGCTTCAATTACTGTCACCGTGCGTTGCACTCCCTGGTGATGCTTCAGTGAGGCCCAGAAGCACAAGGTTTGTGTGGCCACTTCTGTAAACCCTTTGCCAGTGTTTTGGGGTTTTTTTCAGAGGGATAATTCATTTATGCTTCATGTGTGAACATGGAAGTTTCCTTATCATAGAATTGTGGAGGGGTTTGTCTTGGAAGTGGCATCATGTGGTTCCAACCCCTGCCATGGGCAGGGACACCTTCTGCTAGACCAGGCTGCTCAGAGCCCCATCCAGCCTGGCCTCTTGCCCCATCCAGTCCTGGCTCTGCCTCAGGTTTCCCTGGATAAATGACAGCCTTTCTGCCCATTGCTGCCCCATCTCTGTAATGCCACCTCTCCACTTCACCAGTGATGCAAGGCAGCAGTGCAGGGAACCAAAGCCAACACTTGTGGTGTGAGTTGCAGAAAGGAATTGGCATGAGCTGCTTGCATTAATATTTAGAAACCCCATCATTTTTCAAAGCCTAATTACACAGAACCCATTCTCTTTTAAAGCCTGGAATGCAGTTTTCCAGCAATCTTAATACCAAAAGGTGTGGCAGCCCCCCAAGTCGCAGTGTTTAATTTGAAACGTTTCGCTCTACTTTGTCTGGTAGACGCTGTTGTTATTCTTGGAACACACACACAACACACACGCGCACACACACACTCACGCTTTTTTTTTTTCCTTTTTCCTTAAACTAAAGCTAACTTCAGTTTCTGCTTTTCACAAAGTAACCCCCTCCAGCCGTTTATTTTAATGCCTTTCCCATAGGAAATCATCGTTTGCACGCACCAACAGGGGAAGGCCGGGTGCCCACCCCCATCGAGTGGCAATAAAAACAGCATAGCACCGCAGTGAAGACTAAGACGTGCCAGCTTCAACATCCACCTAGATTGTGCACTTGTTCGTTACAAAAGTGTCTTTGAGGCCTTTGAAAGTTCCATGGCTTGACATGTATAAAGCATTGCTCTAAAGTATGTGTAAACTTGCAGCTCCTTCCAGGCTGCACTCGTGCGACTCCGGTTGGTGTCCACAGGCAGCTCTCACTCGTGTCCAACGCCTCGCTCGGTTGCTTCTCTTTCTCTCTTGCAAGGGGAAGATTTGCCTGTCTGCTGGTTGTCCAACCCTTCTCCAGGAGCCTTCCTGCTTCCTGACAGACCGGTTCTCCCACACGGCAGCGCACGGGTGACGAGCCCTTTGCTACACTGGTGCTAACGAAGGGAACAGGAGTGGAACCGATATGTGAACGCAGCTTGGCCGTGTCAGGTCGATTGCAATGTGCTTGCCCTTGGATTTCATGTTAACGCTTTGTGCAGAAATAGATTCAAATTTATTGGCTGTATCTGTTTGTGGAAAGGTTTTTTTTGGCAATTTTTATCTATATCAAAACAACCAATACAATCCCAACCTCTCCATGTATTGGTGGGCACTCTGTGCCAGCCACAGAGATGTTGTGAGTGCAGTACTTGCCTCTGCTGTAGGTAATGCCTTTGTAAACCTTGTCTGTCCAGTTCAATAGTGGCTTGCAGACAGCAATGCTGTGATACCAGCCCAGACCTCGGGTGTGTCTGCAGCACAGGGGGTTGGTTTGCTTGTGTGTAGGTGGACTCCAAGCGAAGAAGGAAATGCCATTTTGCAGGGGGTGGTCGTGTCTGCCATTCAGTTAAAGAAGGGAGATGTTCTTGTAGCTAGAACTTGCTGAGCAAACTCATCCTGCCAGCTGTGGCGTGGCAATCTTTGGCAGTGCTGACCCGATTGTGAGACTGACACATCTCTGAAGTGGTGGGATTTTGCTGTTTCAGAACAGATGCACTTTCAGGACAATGGTCTCCATTTCTCAGCCTCTGTCCTATTCCCACCCCCTTAAAACTACTGCTGTTGGCTTCAGTTCACAGGTCACGGAACTCTTACTGCTGTTACATGCTGTGGAACGCTAATCTTTGATATGAGCCTTGAAAGGCTTCATTGTTTCAAAGGAAAACCAATTTTGAAACTGACTGTTCAGATGGCTGCTCCTCTCCACCCGCTGCCCCGTGGCTGTGGGAGGGACGGGCACCCGTCTGGCAATGGGATGTGCTGCGCTCCGTCGCTGCCGTGGTGGATGTCTCAGGGCCAGTGCTCCATAAATGTTGTCTTGAATTGCATCGCGAAAAAAGTGCTTAGAGTTGAAGCTGGTGCTGGGTGACAGTGCATCTGGGTAAGGCAAATGAGAGGCAGTGAGGTGATCTCAGAATGGCATTGATGTGATTAACTTGAGGTCAGGGGTTCACACTAGAGTCCCAGGCTTGGCTTTTTCCTGCCCATACCACTGGACATCTGCTAATTCTGGATAGAGGGGAGAATCCAGGAAACAGCTATCATTGTAGTTCCTGCAGGAGAAAGGAAACCTTGTTAGGACAGTGAGTGCTCCTGGGAAGTTCAACCATGAGCATAAAACATTGTGTTACGTGTGGAGAGGACTGCAAGATATTCACAGATCCCACTGCACTCTGCCTGTGTCTTCTTCCCCCCTGCCCTGGGTACAGCAACGGTGCTGTGCCTCTGCCCTGCCTGAGGGCTCTGCCCTGTCTGAGGGCTCTGCCTGCTGTCCTGCTTGTTAGTAAGCTGGGATAGAGATTTTTCCATAGGATGCTCTCCGAGGAGCAAGGCCCTAGAGCAGCTCTCTCAGCCATGGGCAGCTCTCTCACCCAGTAGGAATGTGAAAGAGGAGAGTGGTGGCACTTTTCTGAAGCACTTCTGCTCTGGACAGAGGCTTGTGCATCACTGAGCAATCCCAGAGTTCCATGGCTTTCCAGGGATGAACCAGGAAGGGCCTAATGAGAGCATGCCAGGTCTGATGTGGAAAGGACCATGTTCTGTTGCAGTAGCCAGGTCCTCATCTCGGGGTAGCTCTGATGAGCTACTGTTTCTTTTGCTGCCTGGATTTTTCTTTGTCTGTACTGAGCAGATGAGACCATTAATGAGAATTTTCTTTGCTATTTACACTAAGAACTCCAACCAGGGTCAGCTCCTGGCTTAGGCTAGGGAGCTCCTTGCCAGAGGAAAACACTCAGGTCAGAATCTGGATATTTTGAAAACTGATTGCTCTATCTGTGCAGTTGTAGCCAGAATTGATGTCTCTCCCTCACATTATGATTTGAACCGACTTCCAAACCAGAGATTGTTTTGAGGCCAAAAGTGGGAGATGCACATTTTTTCTTTTTACTGAGGGATTCTCACTCCTTCCTGAACTCCCTCCCCACCTCACAGGACTGATCTCACATCTGATGCAGTTCGTGCTTCCTCTTCTCTGTTTTCCACCTGGCTTCCCTGGGATTGGTGTCTGAGAGAAACCTGAGCAAGGGCATCGCCATTTGCATGTTAAAGAGCCTTTTGTTTCCCAGCTCTGTGCTGGAGTACAGAGGTTTATGGGATATCTCTTGAAATACTTGAGAGATGCCAGCTGTGAATGGTTGTAGATTCAAATGAGAGTGTCAGACAGCAACGGCAGTTTAATTAAAATAGAAATACTCTGAGGGTTTTTTTGTTCCCTCCACTCTTTCCCCTCTGTCTTCCCACAGGAACAGCACCAGGGTTGTTCCTCGTTCCATAAAACCTCTCTGCTGCTGCTGCTGCTGCAAACAGCCTCAGTTCTGTGGCAGGGAGGGAGGAGGAAGGGGTGATGGAGCTGTGGCTGGAGCGAGGCTGGGAGCTCTGGCCAGGTCTTCCGAGCTTACCCAAGCTCGAGTCTTCACCATGCTGCTCCCAGACTGTTCCCACAGCACTCTGCCCACACTGCTGTCAGTTGTCCCAAGCCACAGATTTGTTGCTCCCCCCTCCCTGCTCTCTGTGCCCGTTCAGCCTCTGCAGGGACACAGAGCAGGCTGGCCCCAAGTCCCTTACACAGGAGAAAGGACCACAGGCGCAGACTCACTGAAAAGGCACAGAGAGGGCTTTGAATGCTCCCAAGCACTTAGGGAAGCTTTGCTGGCAGCCAAACAGGCTCACAGCTGAGGGCTGCTTCGGTGGCACTGCAGGAGGCCAGGCACTCGCACTGTGCTCACAGACTGTGGGGCAGAAGGAGGAAAGAACAAAACGTTCCCTTACTATACCTCTAGTCATCAGTACTTTGGTGGGTTGGAGACTGAGACTCATCCATAGTGGGTGAGTTGTCTGTTGCTTCTCTGAACAAAGGAGAGCAAAAAAAGGAGGAAAGAAGAGAGAGGAAATGTTAAAGAAAAGAAGTGACACAGACATTGTTACGAGCTTATTAATCCAGTGAGGAAACAAGTTGATGAATCATCTTTAGAAAAAGTTAGTGACACAAAAACATGTTGGGGAGAACTGTCAATCTGTTGAGTCCTGCTGGGTGGGCACAGCTGCTCCTGCAGTGGGGGAATCTGTGTTGTGCACCCAATGGCAGACTGTATCCACTCCTGTATTTATATACATACACCTTGGGTGCTATGCTCAGGCACAAAACAAGTGCTGATTTGTCTCCAGTTCTTTTTGCACTGGGTGTTGGTAGTGGGCCTAAACTATAAATCCAGCTAACTTCACTTTCACCATCTGAGAATTTGGCTTGATGTATTTTTGCTGTGAGAGACAAAGTGCAGGACTTAGCTTGTATGGAAAAATAAGAAAACCTGGGATTACCCAAACAGATGCCTCAGCTGGCTGCTCACCAGTTTTGATTCTGATCATCACCAGATATTTAGAAGAATTAGGACTGGATGAAGACTGAGACTAATTACACTCAAACCCTTAATAGTGGAAATTTCAGTGTATGGTAAAGGTAGATACCATTTTGCCTATCTTGCTATCCCTTGACTTTTTATGAAATAAGACCAAGAACATTCTGCTGTTCTAAAGCTGGAAGCACATGCAAAGACCAAGTGGGGCTGGATGTCAAATGTGTGAATTTAAAATCCAGGTAAGCCTAAAAGGTTGTGGTTATGGTTCTCCTCATCTCCAATTTAAAGTGCAGTCACAAGTAGGGCTGTAGTAAAACCAGAGATCAAACCTTGTCAAAGGTGACCAGGGTAATTAAAGGGCAGGAGATTTTCCAGTGGCTGCACAGTGAAATGTTTTCAAAGTTAGTCACAATTCATGACTCAGGGTATCAGATCTGTTTTCCTATTCAAAGGACTAGGGTATTTTGAGGACTGTAGTGTCAGATCTAGCTGATCTCACCAAAATCTCATCCCATAATCTGGGATGTGCTGAGTTAGATGGGATCTGGAAGTGACCTTTATTTCACATGGCAGGACAGAATTGCTGGACAGAGATTGCTAGAGAATACCCATGGGAGCTTACAAAAGGTTGTTTATTTACTCCTGGAACTCCCTGCCTTGTAAAGAGGTGCCAAAGAACCCAATTACTGTATTTACATGAGTAATGGCTACGTATGTGTAATGTCTCCCTTCACACTCTGGTGAAACACCTTCATGTTAGTGGTAGCTGATGCACTTAGTAGTCATGCAGACACATTGCTGGGGAAAACTGAGCAGAAAAATGAGGTTGCTGCACACACAGGTATGGCAGGCACTGAACCTTGTCTTTGCAACAAGGTCTTGGTGCAGACAGTCAGTGTGATGGCTGCTAAAAAAGAAGTATCAGCTATTTCAACACATGAAGATCGGAGGAAGGAGACTGTCCAAGCAGGAGGAACCTGCAAGGCTTCTTTCCCTGGGGATCTGACACTGTTTGGAGCAGTGCTGCTGGGTGTGGATGGCTCGGCCATGTCTTGGTCAGGCTAAACTAGAGCTCCACCACCACGAGAGCACAGGTGGGAGAATGGAAATGCTCCGTGCAGATACAGGCTATGAAGCACCTGGGAAACATTCCTCATAGCTGTACTTGTGTGTGGGGAGCTTTTTCTCACCAGCACTGAGTGAGGTGGATTCTCTAACCTGAGCCCACGGACACTCACCCAGTCTGCCACGTGAGAATGTGGTGGGGACTGCCCGGTGGCGTGGCTGCGAGCTCGCTCGACGGCGTGGAACTCCTCTGGCTGTGAGGTAAGGCAGCTGGAAAACAACCAAGGGTGGAGAAAAACGACTGGTGAGGTGAGAACACAAAGGTCAGGGTGGTTCAGGAGCATCAGCTGGTCAGACCAGCAGAAACACGTCTGGCTGTGAGTAAACACAGCCTGGACAGGCCTCGCCCTGTTCCTGGGTGACTGTGCCCAAATGTGGCACAGGAGCACAGCCTCTGCTGACACTGCTGCACGTCACAGGCTGGACCTGGCCTCAGCTCTGCAGGAACACTCAGCCTCCAGCTGAATACAACCACCCAGAATCTCCTGATCCTGCCTGGGACACACCACGCTTCTCCCAGCACAAAAGCTTGGTTGCTTCTGCCTGGACTCCATGGGTCCTGAACTGGAGGAGCTCAGCCTGCCAGGCTCAGCCTCCTGCTTCCAGGGGTGCTGGGAGATGTTTTGTGTCCCTAGGGCTGGCTGTGGTGAGAGCCTGGACAGGTACACTGGTCATGTGCTAAGGAGGAAGACAGCTCTGAAGATTTCAAAAGCTACAACTTCCTTTCACTGTGCATTTGTAAAAAAATGCTTGGCTTTGTTGACATTCTATCAGGGACCAGAGAAAGGCTTAGCTTACTTGAAGACAGAAACAATCTGGACTAAAAATGGGGAGTGGTTCTTGGGGGAATTTCCCTGGTGAGGGTCCAGCAAATAAATCTACCTGACCAATCTTTCCTCCTCCTCAAGTCCATACAGTGTTGGCCCTCTGAATTTAATACATGCCTAGAAGTCTGATCCTCTTTGAAGGACAGTGTGCAGCCCAACAGATCTATCAGATAGGATTGATCAGCTGAAATTATGGAGGTTGCTACCTGGCACCCCTCTCTGCTGTTAAATTCTTTAGCTGCTGCTAAATGACACTTAAAGGGAAAACCAAATTTTAATCTGCTTCTTGGAGCTGGCAGCTCCTGAGGTCAGTGTCCTCCCACAGCTGTGATTGGGAACAGACTCTGAACACAAAACCAATCTATGCTGACTACTGGTCAGGCCATGCTGTGATTACTGAGCACACTTGTGCTGCACAGGTATCACATTTAGGCTTAAAGACCCAGCTGAGAGGGGGAATGGACTGACTGACAGTGATGTTTATGTGCTCTCACCCCAACCCCACAGTCTTCCTGAACTGGTGCCATTCCAAAGGCTAACCAAAAGCTTTTCCAGTGTTCAAGCATTTTCTCTTGCTGCACGGAACAGAGATACCCATTAACCAAAGGGAGTAAAACAGATTTTCACAGGGAGACATGGGATGGTTCTACCAGCTACTCAGTTGCATCTTGGTCCACACCTGATTCTCCTGTGAGTGTTGGCATACACATAAATCAGCCTCTTTTTGGGCAGCTGTTGGTGGCCCACGAGGAGCCTGTGTCAAACCACCTCTGACTCCACGCTGGAGTTGGCAGCAAGTGCAGGGCCCCACTGGTGCCAGTGTGGTGGTCACCATGGATTGGACACCATGCTGGGATGGCAGAAGGCCAGCAGCCAGCATGGCTGGACAATGCCCTGGTCTGCCTGGGAGGTAGAGGCAAGTGAGGCCAGAGCACTGGTGTCTCCCATGCTGAGGCATGTAGCTCAGGCTTTTAGCAAGTCCTTGATCTGTCCACACTGGCTGGACAAGCAGTGACTGATGGCCAGTAAATATTTAACCTTGGATTTAATCTTGGATACATTGTGGCCTTCTCAGTGTAATGAATTTGACTGTTTTCTTACCATTTAATATTAACAGCACAGAGGAGTGCAAAGCTCTGTGCATGATACAGAGGCATAATACTGCACAAACTTCAGCACTCTGAATTTCAGGGTATTATCAGCAGAGTTATTGGAGCTGCATGGGAAAACCAAGTCTCAGCAGTGCACAAAGATGTCATCGCTCAAACATTTTCGTGGGGGGTGGAGGGGCTAAGCTGCCCCACTTAACCTTTCTCATGCTTTTGGTGTTTCACTGAGGACATACATTCTCCCAGTCTGTGCTGAATCCCTGCTTGCTTCATCGCTCCCCTCACTGTGATTATGAATAGTGATGTGGTTTTGTCACCTTCAGTCTCTAGTGCCTGCACCCAAAACCCAACTGCACTCTGAGGAAAGACCTGGCAATAACCAGGCTTTGGTCCCTCTCTGTCTTTTGAGTCCACCATTGAGAAGTGATGATTTCCATGGAAAAATATTCCCACTTTATGAATGTCTTGGACAAGGCTTGCCCCCCAGTGTTACACCTCCAGGCTTGGTGAGCAGTGTCTGAAGGCCAGATAACGTGCTGTGGTCTGGCACTGCTCTCCAGCTGGGGTGTAATGCCTGGCACAAATCCAGGCTGAATGAGGCTCCCATCCCTCCTGCCCCTCTGCCTGGGCCTGGCTCTTACCTGATGTTGCTTTACACATCTGAGGCATTCTCGTGACCCGGCTGTGTGCCACAAAGGTGCTTTGAGAAGATGTGCTGTACTGGGAGCTGCTGTCCGAGGAGGTGGAGCTCGTGTGCGAGAGGCGGCTGTGCTCCTTGTGGGAGGCCGTGGACCGCTGGTACCAGAGCCGCAGCTCATCTGACACTGCAGTCCTACCCGGGCCTTTCTCATGGCCCTCCCTGCCCAGAGATGGAGTCCTTATGATCTGGGAGCGAGACGGGGTGAGCCTGACTGAGTCCACTTCATCCCCGTGCCAGTTCTCCTTAAACATCCCCCCAGCTGTGTAGGAGTTGGAGGTTTTGAATTGTGCTTTCACGCTGTAGTGTCCCTCCTGGTCGTTCTCCAGGCTCCGCACCACCACGGGTGTGGAGCTGCCCTCGATGTACAGGGGATATTCTTTGATCCTGTATTGGGAGGAGGGTTGGCTCTGGCTGTGCAGGTACACGCGGTGGTGTCCTGTCCCGTTCCTCGCAGCCAGGTTGGGCATACTCCCTGAATTGGAAGAGACCAGGTTGCCTGCTGATTTGTGCCTTTGCCTCTGCCGTTCTCTGGCTTTCGATGGGGAATCCTCTGCCAGGGTGGAGTAGTTGGGGTTCATCTGAGCAGGGTAGTAGTGCTCCGAGCTGGAATGGCTGGTGCAGGAAGAGCAGTCGTCCATAGGGTCAGAGCCGTTACTGCTACGAGTCCTTGGGGTGTAGAAATCAGGGCTCCCTGTCTCATTTTCTGAGCCAAGGAGCTTTCCTTGTGACTCCAAACTGGAGCTCCGGTGTCTAAAGTGCTGAGCTAAGCTGTGTAGTCTGGTTGGGCTGATATCTACTGACCTGCAGGTACCAGGAAACAAAACAGGCTGTAAGTCAACAGGTTGAATCATTTTCCATTCCCTTCTGTACACACAGCCAGCAAAGGAATCTGAGGGCATTGAAAACTTGAACCCTTCCAGCACTGCTTGGGGCTGCTACCTGCAATACAATCTACTTCCCTGCGGCAGGGCTTGAGGTGATTAGGTCCTGTTCCTCTCCAGTTCCTTGGTGGTGACATTTAGTCTGCAGCACCAAAAGGGACATAAACCCAGGCCCAACCCAGTTTCTCTGTGGCTTGTCACCCTGGGAAAAGCCCAGTCTGAAGGGTAAAGCCTGGGAACAAGCTCTGGCTTTGCTGGTTCATCTCTCTCATGGCAGAACTGTTTGGACCAGCATCATCCCTTTACTGCCAGGTTCACCTCATGCCACCCTGTAAATCTCAAAACCTCACAGACCACAAAGGTGGTGAGATTCCCTTGCAAGTGGTCCATGAAAGTCCTGCAGGGGTATAATCCACCTGATGAGAGACAGACAGACAGACAGACTGCCCATACTTAGCCCTGAACATTGTAATTTCTCCACTGGCCATTGAAAAAGTCACCCCTTGTCAAGCAGCCTGGTGTTACTGCAGCCCAGCCACGGGTAGCGTGTGCGGGACTCTCACTGGTGACAACCCTTTAGGCAACCACCCCAAATCACAGCTTCCAAGGCTTGATTCATGGCCAAGTCTGGAAGGTCTCTATTCACCCTTACTGTTCAAAGAGCTCCACCCATCCATTCAAGGAGCAGAAACACATCTACATGACGGATGGCTGAGGCCAGGGCATGAAGCTCATGAATGAGCTACAGACTTGAGCAATGGTTATTCCAAACACCCAAATGGCCCCAACCCTGTCAAGGCCACTTCTCAAGCCCTGTGCCAGGCTCATTTCTCATACAGCTTGGTTCCAGCACTAACAGACATTACTGCACCATTGAAAGATACTCTCAGCCAAAAGTTTGTAACAAACTTAACCCAGGGCTTTAATGCCTTGTATTGTCTCTGCCCGAGGCTGATGTGTTGTCATGACTCTTGATTTATTCTGAGCTAAATGATGGTAGCACTTCCCCTTAGGGCAGGATACCGACCAGCACACAGCTCTGACTCAGCTCTGCTCCCTGCAGTGCCCATGGAGTTTGCCACAAAAGCAAAAAAAAAAAAAAGAAGCTGAACAGTTTGTAAAAATCCTGCTGAAAATTGCAGTCAAGTTCAGCACCACACATCAAATCACCTCCCTTACACACTTCAGCACTTTCCTCTGTCAACCCTGGGCTAAACTCCACTGCCACCTGGCTCCCTGGATGGATTGCTTTATACAGGCTCTTGATCTCCATGTAACATCACACAGGTGCAAACATTTTATCCATGAGGGAAAGTTACCATTATTCAACATTTTGTATCAGACAGGAAGCAACATGTTCTCCCTAGCTGGATCCATGGAGGAATTTACTGCAGAACTTAGCAGTAGCACCATATGCATTTTAGAAGTGGCTTGTAGAGCCTATAAACAGTCCGAGATGAAAGATCCCAGCAGAAGAAAATCTTGATCATTTCAGGGGAGGGATGAGGGGAAGAATCGTGTTTATCTGAAAGGATTTCATGATGTCACTTCAGGAGAGATTCTCTACTGGCACGAGCACATGTGAACCTGACTGGCTTGTGTCCTTTCCTGAACTGGAAATTAATTCATACCCTGAGGGAAGGATAAAGCAAGGAAAATTTATTTCAGGGTAATCAAGGTGAAACTGGAGCCGGGAAGACTTACCGCGTGGAGTGGACGTAGTGCGGACTGCGTACCCGTAGGTCTGGGGTCGACGGCATGCTGGACTGGGAATTCCAGTGGGGAAGGCTCCGGATGGGGCTGTTCTGCAGTGAGCTGCTCCCTCCTGCCTCGGCACAGCTCCCGGTGCTGGGGAACCGCTTGTGACTGCTGAAGAGGAAACACCCAGCTTCAGCTCTCCCACAGGAATTTGGGGAAGTGGCTCCATGCATCTTTCCAGATCTCAGGCACGTGCCCGGGATCTTGCAGGGATGAGTGGGAGTTGGGTCAGCTGCTACTCTGAGCTTGTATCCCAGCAATTATGCTTCTACAGTGAAGAGGTCAAAGCCAAGCCCTGTCAAAGCCCTCAGATGATCCTTCCCTTCTACATGTTTTGTAGAATAACACTGAGATACCAAACAGCAATCATGTGGCTGTAGCCTATTTTTATGACCTGGCTATTGGCCAAAACACTTTAAAGTTTCCTTTTAGCGAGGGACAGCTTTGTAAATTTTAAAAGGGCTCCCACCTGTCCCTCCTGAAAGCAGAGAATATCTCTGTGATGGAGCTTCAAGAGAGTTGGCTCACCTGGAATGGCTGTGCGAGGAGCGTTTCTTGACCTTCTCATAGGGCTCATCCAGGGATGACTCGCTCCACATCTTGGGTTTGATGGGGGACTTGTCGTAGTCATTGCGGTGGAAATGCATCTGGCGGAGGCCTTCCAGCGACTGCGGCGGGGGCGGCCGGTTGTGCAGCGGTGGCCGGGGCGGGAGGCCTTTGTGTGGGGACTGCAGGGGCGAGATTGTGCTGGTCACCTGAGAATCCTCTGTGAAGAGAAGGGAGAGAGGTGACGGCTGTGGGACACCTCCACTGGCAGCACAACTCCAAGAAACACCAGCACACCTCCAGAGCCTGCTCCCTTGTCCCACTTCCCCTGGCTGTGTTCAGGGGCAACCTGAAGAGCCAGCTTTCAGGAGGGCACTAGCTGACATTTCCATTTTGGGAGAGAATCACTAGCAAGAGTGTGTGATGCATTAAAACAACTGAAACTTAAGGGAAAATAAGGGGGCATTCTAGGACTTTGAGATAATTCAGAGCAGTAATCACAGCAATACTCACTGCTCCAGGCTTGATGCCTGACTACAAGATAAGAGTCAGGGGAAACCAAGAGTTTTTGCTCCTGAGATCTATCAGTGGGCTATTACACAGAACAGTAATTTCATTTTGAGTGTCAACCAGAAGTTCACATATCCCTCCCTGCTCTCTAGAACAGACAGCAGCCAACATACCGTCCTCGAGAACAAGGGCATCTGAGAGGGAGCTGTCTTCACTGGCAATGTTTCCTTCTGAAAAGACAAAAATACAAAGATGGTCAGATGGTCCCAAAGAACTGCAGTGACTGAGTGCTGAACTGCACAGTGATCTTTGTCCTCTGAGTCTTAGCCTTAAGCAGTCACCCACGCCTTCCTCCTCACAGAGCAAGAGGCAAAACTCCTATGAACAACTGACTCAGCCCACTCTCAGTCTGGGAGGGCAGAGCTGCAGGTCGGGTCTCTCAGTAGCAGGCTGCCTTTCAAGGAGCTGCTAACTCTTTTCAATAATTGGGGATTAAGACTCTCTCACAACAGAGAGCCAAGATCCTGAGAGGATGCAAACTGGCACAGCGCCATTAGTGAGATTTACATCTCAGCCCTTAAGGACTCTGGGTTTGATCCACCTTCTTAAAACGATCATCCTGTTGCTAACTAAAGGCTCAGTCTAAGTACCAGTTCTGTGGAATTCAAGGAAATGTTTTCTGAGCATCCTCTGCAGCAGCAGGACAAGCTCTCAGGTCCTTGGCATGCAGATATTTGAGCTGCCTCTCCCAACCTGTGTCCTCATGGCTGTCTGTTATCCCTGACTGAGGTGCAATTTGGTACCCAGACCACAAGTACAGCAGCTCTAATCTCAGTTCCTGGCACAAAGGCACAGAGAAAAGCTCTGCAAGTCAAAGGGAAAACGGAAAAATCAGCAAGGGAGAAAGAACCATGGCAGAAAGTTAATGGATTTCACGAAAAACCAATCAACAATCCAGTAAACCATAAAGTGCCCTGAGAATTACATTGTAAAAAAAAAAAGAAAAAGAAAAGAAGTATCTGAACACAGCAATGACACTGCTCCCACTTTGATTTTACAGATGCCTTAGAGCTAGAGAGCTCACACCAATCTGCTAACATTAATTACATTTGTACAGCACTGCTCTGGAGGAGACACCAAGAGAGTGATTTCATAGGTGAACAAAGGAGTCACAGCCTGCTCAGCTGACACCCTGATCATCCACGGCACAACACAGCTTTGCTGCTGTGACCCAGCACATCCCTAACGCACAGCACCCTCTGACAGCACCCCTGTGGTCCTCCAGGCAGGACAGGGAAGAGGAGGGAGAGGAAATTTGCTAAGAATTTTGCTCCCCGCCCTCCACACACCCTTTGTGATGCTTTGGGCACTAAGTCCCACTTACCATCTATGATCAGGGAGGCTCTCTGGGTTGGCTTCTTCCCAGATTTGATGCGATACTCGTTGATAGCATTCTCAATCTCCTGCAGTTTCTTCAGGGCGTTCAGGTAGGATGTCTTCCTCTGCTTCTTCAGCTTTTTGCTGACGTTCGGGTCGCTCGCCAGGCGCCGCGCAGCCTCCGTGATCTGGGACTGAATGGCAAATTCCCTCTCCAGGCGCTCCAGCTCTGCCTCCTGGCGGAAGGCAAGTGGATTCTGGTTACCATCAAAACTCCCCAAACCCAGCTATGTGGAAGCTCTCCTGGACCTGACAAGTGGCCTCCAACTAGGGCTCTCCATTGGCAAAGCATCCACAATCATGCTGCTGCCCTCAGGGCCTCCCTGAGCACACCCATCTTGCCTTCACCTGCTCACACGAGTGCCTGGAAGCATAGCTGGTGGAAGGGATGACCCAGACAAGGAGGACATATGTGCTCCTGCCCTAACTCTGATGTGCTGTTTGACTTTTCATGAAGCTCAGTAGGGCCAAGTTCAATGGTGCTCTACTGCACATTCATCCTTTTACAGCTATCTGCGGGTCACACCTTCCTCCAACCTGTTCCTTCTCCCTGTTTCCTGTCTCCATATTTAAACCCCATTTGATTTCACTGCTACGTATTGATGCAAAGCTACATCTTTAACCTTCTCGACCAAGGTCTGCTTGGCACTCACCAAACTCTTTGGGGTACAACAGGGCAAGGATGGGCTAACTCCGCCCCAGTGTATGGCTGTCAAAATCCAGGGGTGAGTATGAGCTGAAATAATTACGGGCTGCTGCAACTGATGGCATTAGAAGATTATCTCCTCGAGTTACCAGCCAGGAGGGTGATCTCAGAGCCAGCAGTGTGTAACAGCAAGCTCTCTGTACACCAGAAAGAACTGGTGCTGCCAGTGTTAGCCCTTGTAGGGTCTCAGCCTAGTTTTTAAATGCAATCAGGTGTACCCTGGAAGCTACCTATCAATTTTTGGTTAACTTCTAAAGTGAAGGGATTTAGGACAATTTATGCCAAAGCATAAGCCGATATAGAGCTTCCCAGTCTGTACCAGGACCCCAAGCTGTGAACTTCAAAGGGCCTTGCTAATATGCTACAGATCTGGCTACCTCTCCCAGCTCAATGGAATTATTCTGGTAGAAAGAGGAACACAGTACATTGCAAATTAAAAAAAAAGTCAAGTTTTTCTACTTTTAGTGAATGTTGAGACAGCCATATATTCGTGGAGATCCCCGTTACACAAATTCAAATCCTCTCTTTGTTCAGCAGCAGTGTAAGAGCTGATGCTGTGGGATTTAATCAGACTGAAGTTATTCTCAGAAGTTTTTATTCTGGACTTCTGGCTTAAAAAATATACCTTTGCTATCAGTAGTGAGTCAGCATTGCCTTAAAACTATAATATAATTTCTCTCACTTCACTTAAGACTGAACCCACCTTCTGTCTTTTTAACAGATCCCTTTTTGCTTTGAAGACTTTATAAGCTCTATTAGTGTCAGACTTATTAAAAGTGAACTTAACACCATGGGGTTTTAAGGCCTGGAACCTGATTCATCATCTTCTGGTAAAATCCTTCCCAGAGTCAGGAATTACAGGCCAGGTAAAGGTGATTAACAAGAAAAAAAACCCTTCCCTGCAAGTCTTGCTCTGACAAAGGTCTTGATAAAGGTACAGTGAGTTTGATGCGAGCTGTAATTTCAGATCTTCCCAGATTCAGCTCTAAATCATTCAGTATATCCCAGGAAAAATATACTAATTTTCCTCCTGTTCATAATTGTCTATTTTCCTTTAGTGAGGCCCCTGTAAATAAAGCCCTAGGAAATGAGAGCTATCATCTGCCTTCAGGTCCTTGTCATAGTTGGTAATTTCAGCCCTGGATTTACGTGGTTGAGGGAGTATTTCACCTTTTGTTTTAAATTGATTTTCCAGCGTTTGCACTTGCTGAAAAGTGCATGAAAACCATCACTAGCCTCCCTAAATGCTTTCGAACTGGCAGCCAAACACAGTTCAACATCATTCTTTGAGAACAGAAATTTACGGTTTTCAACACAGCCTTAAAATTTGAAGAGAGAGGTAGAGAAAAGCTGAGTCAGCGTCTTTGTATTGCTGGTGCCAAAGGCAGAGTGCTGCACTGGGGAGGAGCTGCTTTACCTTCCTGCTCTCCCCACCTAACCTTGCCACTGGAGTAAGGAGATTCCTCACCCGCTGGCCTCAAAAGCTGCCCTGTAGCAATAGGAGCTGGGGAAGCTGGAGATCAGGTTATAACTGAGGAGCCAACAGGCTGCAGGGGTTTTAGGAGTAATTCAGCTAAGACATGCTTCCCTTTGAAAAGCTTAATTAAATGTGCTAGTTCATGAATATTTGACTGCGGTGGAATTCCTCTCCCGGGCTCCATTGAGAACAAAACTAAAGAGCTCCAGCTGTTTATTTTTTCAGAAGAAGGAAAAAGCCAACAAAACGACAAACAGTTAACTCCCTGGCTGAACTGAGCCTCAAACCACACAGTTACACCAGCTTCAGTCTCTCCTCCTACAAAAACAAAAAGGAAACTCAAGACTGGAATACACACAAGTGTCTTGAGACAAATGTGCCTCCACAGACAATAGTTGTTCTGTGAATCCGGTCCCGCCTTACAGCTGCTGCAGGCCTGTTTTCACAGCCACGGTTCAGGGCACTGACCCAGCACATTGTGGGAGCAAGGAAGGGAACAAACACTCCCTGGCAAACTTAGAAAAATGTAACTCCAGCTCCCCATAGGTAGGGATGAAGGCTCTTTTGTTTAAGGACTGGGGAGAAAAATGCTTTTATCTTGCTATGGCAGGGCTGAGATGGATAATGGAGATGCTTTTCTCCCTGGTTAGAGCGGGGCAGAATTTGGATTGCTACTGGAGTGGAAAGCAAGCAGCTGTTTGTAAATACAGGACAGGCAGAAGCAGGGCTCAGATGGGTTGGGGGGACTCCTGATATGCTCCCTGTTCACACAAATCACTGCACTTTGTCACCAGAGCACTTGCAGTGCCATACTCCAGCTGATCACCCAGGCTATTTCTATTACCTCTAGCAAAGCCAAGGCTGAACCTCAAGCATTTCACCTTTACTCTGAGTCTGAAGTAAAGTCTCCAACTCTCTCACTGCGTTTCCATTCTGATGGAAATAAAAAAACCCCAAATGGGTACTGTGACCAATTACAGTAATTTAAAGCAAAAGCGACTGCAGGACTGATGGCTCCTGGGTGATGCCCAGTGGACATCTTAGAGTCCTGAGGTGAGGACACAGGTCTGGAAGGGAACAGCCTCACCTCTCCCTTAGGCAGGATTTTCTGCTCATCCAGTTTAAAGGCAGTTCCTATTCTTCTCCTTACAATAGGCGGCTCCTCCCCAGGATCCAGGGGGTATTCTCGTGGCAGCTTTCCTGTGAGCTCCTGTAAGCAGAAAATGCTGTTAGTGCTCTGGGAAATCCTGCAGCAGAGCAAAGCACAACACCACTCTTGTGTGACCCTAAAATGACAGGTGTTCATTAACACCACATCCAGTTTGGCCAGCTGATAAACACACAGGAGAGCACCCAGCCCTGCAAACTCAGAACCTGACACTGAGGGTGGGGACCTTTTCTCCAACCTTTGCATGAATACAGATCTTTGTGGCCTGCCCTGGGCAGGTCTCTAAGTGGTGCCCATCCCTAGGGCGTCAGGGCCTGAGGCTGAGCAGGCTGCAGCACACAAGCTTTCATCTCTGCTACAGGGTGAGCAGGAACCAAGAGCTCCTATTTGCTGAGTTGCTTCTGAGAGGGGTGAGCAGACCCAAGAGCCTTCCTGCAGGATGCAGGTCTGCTGAGTCAGAAAGCTGCAATGGTAACAGCCGTGCAGGTTATGACCTGCACAGAAAAACATTCCCACCTGATTCATGATGTGTCTGAGAGGAATGCAGTGGAAATGGCCACTAAAAGCAGTGCCTGGTACCTCATTACCTGTCTGATAACACTTCATGTATTAGAGTGCCTTCCAAACCCCAGTGATGTCATGGGCAGCTTCGGAGCAGTTATTAGCTGATACCCTGTTAGACTGATGGGGTTATTTGCAAAGATTTGTTCAAAATCTGAAGCAAACCTCACAGAATTCTGGAATACATGGAACACAGGAAGCAGCAAGCACCACCACTGATGTGAATGCTGTGAGGTTTTCCCCCTGGACTACACAATACAGGCACACATATCTGAACTGAAGGCATTGAACTGCCTACAGAGAAAGGCAGGGGCCTGACTACCAGCACAGCCCCGACTCCTTGTACTCCAAAGTCTTCCCATGTAGGACAAAAGGCTTTTGTGTTCCTTAGCATCAGCCTTGAGAGGATCCAGCTGGCAGAGTAACCTAAATCATCTGAATCCCAAAGAACAGCAGCTGACCTTAATGTGAGTGTGGGTGCACAGCCTAGTCCCTGTGTGCCCTGGCCTCTCCCCCACTCCCTAATGGGGTTTTTTCTTTCTACTCCTTTCAGGTCACTAGGAAACAAGGACCTGGCCTTTTCAAATCTTCCATTTAAGCAATTCCCAGCAAAATGGGTTTGCAGCAGAGCTCTGTGTTGCCATGCACAGCCCCCCTGTTGAGAGGGGCATGGCTGCAACGTCTCATCTCACTCTGCATCACCCCTCCAGCCCTCTGGGGTTATTTCAGTTTTTCTTTCAGAATGTGTTCCTTCTACTAAGATGTGGCTCTAAGCACTGCACCAAGACACAGATTCCTGTATTCTATCCCGTGGGTAACAGGGATATTTTCTTTATAACTCCTAGATTAATATGAAGCAGGGGAGTGGTGAAAGAGTTAATCTTTTGGGAAATCTGTAAAGATCAGGGCAGGACAAAATTAATATGGGCTACCATGCTGCCTCCACAAGCTAAAAAACATTCAAAGGCACGATCACAAAACGTAATCTAAATTAATAAGTAACTGGAGTAGTGATGGCCCAAAGTAATGGCCCAAAGTAATGCTGATGCCAGCATTATGAATGGTTCTGGCCATGCTTTCCTAATTATGACCCCGCTTTTAACTCTTTTTTGTCTCCTGGTCTGCCACGTACTTCCTCTGTTTTGGCCCTTCCCATGCCAAAGCAGAAGGGATGAAGGGCGGCCTGAGAGGAAGCTTTCAACTACCAGCTGCTGATGGATGAGCTGTAGGGTTGCAAGACGGGGTCAGATTCCAAGTGTCCATTAACTGCCTCTCTCAAATCACCTATGGAAAGCATGAACACTTTCTACCAGCTCTTAATGTGCTGACAGATGGGCTCTGGCCAGTCTTGCCACAACACATTAAGGATTTACTGCTCCTCATCCCCAGCTCCACGCCCCAGTGGCAGCTTTTGCCTGCATCCTGGTTGCTCCTGAAGTGCCTGAGGCTGCACCAAAAACAGGGCTGGAGTTAAAGGGAAGGCACTGGGCTGTGAGCTCCCGCAGCTGTGGCACAGGCACATCTCCCCCTGCATCTGGTGCTGCTGCAAGGATTAGTCATCGGCAGTCAGGCAGGGTCAGCTTAGGGTAGTAAATTCCTCCAGGCCAAGAAGAGCCTCCAGACCTTGACTGTCAGCCCCTGAAGAGCTGTGATTTTTTCCTGTGGATGATCTCAGCTCAATGGACTTAAGAGATTGGATCTGGTCCTGTGATCTTTTTCATAGCACAAGTTGTTTGCTGAAATCAACCAGGACTTCTCAGGTGGAAAGGGATTGTTCCCATGGAGTAAAGACTGGGAACAGGGGCAGCAGAGATTTGTGCTGAGGTTCTTTGTTGAGAGTATTTTCCCCAACTTGCTCTCTTTGGCATTAAAACTATACAATAATTGAAACAAAGTACAATGAGACCTGAATCAGCGACCCATTTCTCCTGTTTTTGTCAAAAGATAGATACACATCAAATATTAAGCAAGAACTGGAAGATCTCTGAGCCACTGATGGCAGCTAGCTTCCTGTTGTGTTGCATATCACAATTTGTTGTTAAAATCTGATACTCAGGTCTAGTAAACATGGGAGGATTGCTGAATGGCCTGAGTAAGCTGCTAATCTCCATACAAAGCTGCAGCAGGGTTGTGATTTCCCCAAACATTAAACTGATCACTAAATGGTCTCCAAAATGAACTGGCAGGTGAGTGGGAAAGTTATGAGTTCCTGAGCTGTCCTACATGTTCTGGGATGACTACAGTGTTTTCTTCCTTGCAAGGTCTGCCGCCACACTGGCATTTGTTCCAGCAGTGCCAGAGCTGACTGGATAAAGGCAATCTACATGGACCAGATGAGATCTTGTGTGCTGTGGAATGAGCATGGAAAAGCATGCTCAAGAGAAGAAAAGCATGTAAAATCAGGCCTGCTCCAAGAAGAAAGTGTGCCAGCCTCAAGGATTTTTTGCTAATGGAGTCAAAAGTATCTCAGAAGTGATGACCAGCACACAGGACAGCCTTCCTAAGCCATTTAGGCAGCATAATATTCTCATCAAAGTTAATAGGAAGCCTGCTGAATGAAACATTCACAATTTCAAACAGTAGACATGGATGCTGAGCACCCTCCTAGTCCTAAGCCAGCTGGGTACCCAGCTGACAGGGGCCCCCTTCTCTGGGGGAAAAAAGTCCTGGACATTGCAATCTGGAGGTTAAACAGCTGGGTCTGCCTGAGGCCGTTGTACAGTGAGTTTTGTAAGAGGTGACTATGGAAGGAATCTCATCTTCTGACCCCACCCCACCTCCAAACAACAAGCATGCTATAACAAAGCCAGAAACAAAGGGTTACAAGTTATAAAATGTCCACTGCCTACCGCTTCCCGCAGGCACAGTTTCTTTAGCTCTTCCAAGCGTTGGCGCAGTGTCTCTTCCAAAGCTTCTTGCCTGGACTTCAGTGCAGCCAGCATGTCTTTCTTGGCAGACTGAGAACTGTCTGACTCTTGGGAACCTGTCAATAAACAATGATTTCACTAGGCCAGCTGACAGCACAATACACATCTGGAGCGCTTGTAATTTTACTAAAGCCTGGATGCAGTCCTTCCAAGAAGAAATCAGACTATGACATTAAGCAGGTGTTACCCAGTCATGTTTGTTTACAGCAAGTCCTTAATGTTTAAGCTAACAGTCAGAGATTGGACAGTGGAGCACATAAAGATATTTGTAATCATTATCTGGAAAAATAAAAGCAGCAAAATTATTCATCTAAAGATCTTAGAGGAAACCCACACACAATTCCCATGAAAGTTCCCAATGGCAAATAACAGTACAGTTTACAAAGCCCTGGAGATGCATTTTTTGGAAATTAAGCCTAGGAGAAACCATTTGACAATACAGCCTACTTCTTAAGAACTGCAATTATTCTAGTAGCAAACATGTAATTCAATCCACTTACGGGGCCTGTTCTATGAAAAACTGTAATGGAACAAAATTACCTAGCAAGATTCCTGTAAAATACACCAAAAAACCCCAATCATAGCTCCTTCTAGGGTAGTAGCTGTTTCTTGTGAAGATGTAGGTCGAGATATTTAACTACATGTCCAAATGGCTTGGCTTTTCAAGTGGCAATTACCATCAACTCCCACTGAAGTATGTCTGTGCATTAAATCAGACACTGTTGCTCAGATGTCATGACAACATTTGTAATTTCAGCTCTTCAGGGGAACTTCTTGATGAAGCAACCTCATCCTTTGTCACTGTGTTTCCCCCACATGCAATAAAGGATGGATATTCTCATTATCTCTCCTTTTGCTGCTCGTGTACCAACAGAAACATTTTTTTACAGCAGTGACCTGTTCCCTGCTCCTTTCAAGCAATGGCACAGAGAAAGCAGACCTTTATTATCTACAGCAGCCAGATACAATAGGATGCTACGTGGAATTTTCTGTGCACCTGTCATCAGATGGGGGTTAGAGGGGGCTCCTAGATTACATTTGCAGCTTGGCCTCCAAGTGTTCAGTGAAAACACTCAGCCCAAAGAGGTTGAAAAAGCTGTAATTTCTCAGAGCTTTGGAAGGAACCTGGGAACAATTCTTTATTTTGGCAGCAAAACAGTGAAATTTGTGCTTTCAGCTTCATCCTTCATTGCTACTATTCCAGCAGACCATTAAAGCTAAACTGAAAGAGGATTGAGGCAAAAATTGCCACAAAACAGTTCTGCATTGGCCCAGGGGGAGCAGAGAATCTCACAGATCTTTTCCACCAGTATTTTCTGCAGTTTTCACAGAGGAAGATAGCTGGCATTTATTCAAAGACACACCACTCTGCTTCCTTATACCTTTTACTGGGCTGTCATGAAGTGGAGGTGGTGGAAGAGATCTCTCTGAAGGTCAGCCGGGTTGGGCATTACCAGAAAAAAGACAAGGACCTCACAGTAAGATGTTTGTTTAATTGCTGTAGTCATCCTCATTTAATTTGTGTTTGCCCTCGTGAAACAACAAAACTCAACTCTGCAGACACCTCTGTGCTGGAAGAACTTGATGGGACCTTCTAGAGGAGCCCTGTATCTGTGCTGGCAGGGAAACTCCTCTCCAGTACTTAGTAATTGTTAACAGTAACCCTGGTGAGCAGTTACTAGCAAAACTGACCCGCTGAATTTCTTCATGGACTTGTCAACAAACTCCCGAGTCCGAGTGAAAAGTTGCTCATGATTCCAACAGATGTTTTGAACCTTTTTCTTCTATGACAACTTTAATGACCTCTGTTTTCCTTTCAACTGCTCTTCCCCTTTCCTTCCTCTGTCTGCTCCATACCTCCATGCCAGCCTCGGATTTATTTTTAAAAGCTATTCCTTTTTGCTGCATGGGTTGCCACAGCAGCTACACAGAAACATTTAAAAACATATGAACAGCTTGACCAGACACCTGTGCTGGTTCGGAGTACGCCCACAAGAAGGAAACAAAAGGCTTCTGCCTGAGCTACTAGGGACCCAAATCAAGCACAGACAGCTCACGGCATCTGCTTTAGCTGTGCTTTTCCTGTGTGAGAACCACGCTGGTCTCAACCCTGATGCCATTGGTGCACATTTTCCTCACTGAGTGCACATTTTGCCATCTTTTTCACTGTTCCCAAAAAGCAAAGGAACTGGAGGGGACCTGGAAGTGCGCTGTCCCGTTCTGAGTGAAGCAATGGGATTACTGCTGAAACCAAAGTCATCCACTAACTGGCACTAATGTTTATTTTTAAATTTCTATTTAAAAGCTGAATTATTTTGGAGTACATTATTAGATTTTTATTGGCTGGATTCTCTGCTTGTTCCCATGGGCGAAAAGCAAATGGAAACTTGATCAGTCAAGAGAACCACACCTGTATGAGATGACTGTAAATGAGCAGAGAACAGAGCTTTGTATTGCTGGGTGCCTACAGCTTCCATTAGAGGCTTTTTATTTATAAATATGGATCAATCCTGCCTTGAATAAGGCTGTGATCACAGATCCACTTCTAAACCCAGTGGCAATTGACCCAAAAATGTCAGGACAAATCAAAATACCATAAAAAGAACCAAGAAATAATCAAAGACCAGCACAAACCAAACCAATCAAGCAGATATTACCTTAAATCAGCCTTATTAGATATGGTCACTGAGTCATGGCTGCCCAGTGCCTTCCAAAGGGGATCATCAAGAGAGAAAAATCATTCCTGAGAGATCAGTCCTAACAAAAGAGGCTCCTGCTGCAACAGAAATGGGAGGCTTTCTCAGGTGTTTATGGGTTAATTCCTAATGCAGTGAATGGGAGAAATGTTGCTGAAATATATAATTTTCCTGCACGGCATTTGAACCTTTTTGTGACAGTTATTTTTCAGCCTCCTTCCCATTTGCAGTGCAAGGATTTACCAAATTCTGCATTTTAACACACACTTCTGCAGAACAATTTGATGTTCCTAAAAGAAAAAGGGTTGTGAAAATAAACCAGGTAGCAGGCACGGGGCCTTCTCTCTGGTGGGTACCAGGAACATCTTGAAGTGGGGGCTGTTTTTATGTGTATGTGCCCTTTCTTCCTTAGTATACAGGATGGGACACAGGTCTTGGTGACCTACACTAATTCTAAACACTTCCTACTAATTTGTGGAAACAGTACTCATCTTCTGACACATGGTGTCTCTGGGTTGATTTCTTCATCCACTGACATTCAGGAGAACATGAGCTGAGAAACACAGGGAGGACATGGTCCTCCCTGTCCAACTCCTCCAGCAGAATTCATGGCTGAACTTCACCAGGGTTAACAGGCTGGGTTCTGCCCACTTCTATACTGGTGAAGTCAGCACAGTCTCGGTGATCTTGATGGGGATATGTAGCACATGGGTCACACCTCTGAAGGATCTGGTCAAGTGTTAGGCAGGTACAGGTCTGCTGGGGTCCAAGACAAGCTTTGCTTTAAAGCCTGCCAAAGGGATGAGACCAGACACCACTCTGGAGAGAAAAGCCCTACCAGTGACTCACTGTTTGTCCCTATTTCCTCCACCTATTGTAGTAGAGTGGAGTCAGCTTGGAAAATAAGAAGGATGAAAACAAGAAGGGAGGACAGATGGGATGCTGAAGAGCAGAGGGAGCCAAGTCTTGGTGACACCAGCTGTAAGGGGAGAGGAGATGCAACAAGGTGGCTGAGCAGCAGCAGCAAGGCAAAAGCATCCAGGCATCTCTCCTCTCTCACTCCCCAAGTCTCCTGCTCCAGGAAAAACACATCTAAATATGGCAAACCCTTCACGCTGCATCCGGCTGCTGGCTCCAGCTCGCTGGCATTTGTCTGAGGTCCCTGTGGAAGGCTGTCCCCCAAGCGGGGAGGGTAGTTTCCCCCACGCTCGCTCCGTGCCAGAGCCGGGGCTGACTCACTGCGCTAGGATGTCAGCGCACAACAACCAGCAATCCCAGACAGCCCCTATCTCTGGTCTCTGCCCGACACATAGGATTTCCTCCGCGGCGCGCAGGAGCTCGGCTGGAGCTGCTCCACACAGGATGCGCTCAGATATCCTGTGGGCGACTCGTCTTCGGCAGCCCCCGTGCTCGTGGGCCACGCGGGTGCTGTTTATCCGCTCACACACCCGTCGGGGCGGGCCAGCTGCGACATGGCCCCGCCGGATGCAGCGTGGGGCCCTGGGAACTGGCTGGCTGGACTCTGTGGTGGCGTTTTAAAATGTAAACAGGCCCTGCACAGGAAACCTCCACTGCTGCGGAGGGAATGGGGCTCAGGGGCTGGAGCCTCCTTGAATGCGCTGCAGAGCTAGAGCAGAAATGTCCTCTGGGATGTTTCCTCGGCCCACAGAGATGAAGAAGGTGGTCTGTTTGGTTCAGTTCAACAATAACCCAGTGACTACACTAGCTTGGAGACTTGCAGAGCTCTTACTGCACAGACTCCAAAGGAAAAATCCACCTTAGACCTAACTTGGTTTTGTTCTGCTGGCTTTGATCTGGTTCTTGCCCATGTGAAAGCAGAGCTTTCATTCATGGGCAACTCTTACTCCAGATGTCCAGGGATGGCCCATAGATCCTGAGCAGAAGATTCCTGAGCTAAATCACAGCAGCCCACTGTCCTATGAAGGCCCATTTAGATCCAAAATGAGAACAAAAGTTAGAGTCAGCTTGTCAGAAATGGACTTGGGCATCAAAATTACAAAACTGCCGTGGACAGACTGAGATCAAGAGAGTGGGAAAAATGGAGAAGCTGAAGCTTTGGTCTTGAATTGCTGTGATCATGAGGAAGCCACTTCCTATCCCATGTAAGACTCCATCTCCTCTCTGCTGTCTCTGGAGACTGTAAGAGGCGTGGGGCAGCGACTGCCTCATACTGCACAGCAGGATCTTCTCCAGACAGTGTGACAGCTGGAAGCAACAACAAACTTTTCCTTGCAGACTTGCTGCAAGCCCAGGGGAGATATGCCAGTTCTGGCATCTCCTCATGGTGCTGACAGCCTCTGCAGCGAGGAGTGAGATGGAGGGAGGAAATGACTACAAATAATTTTCAGGAAAAAAAGGACTGAGAATAGTAGGGAAGTGGGGGCAAACAGAGATTCAGTCCTGACCTTGTGATTTCAAATCACTTGAGGTATTTATAGCCTGGAAGTCTACTGTGGCCACTTAATCATTTGCACTTATTCTCTCCAGTGTGCAGGCTGTACTGCGATAACCCGTCATTGTTGTGGTTGTGTGCCGATAATCTTTGGCACAATGGGAGGAAAAACAAAGCCTGGGACAGAGCCAGTGACTGTGCCCAGTAGGACAGGCAATGAATGCCCCCTCCCATCCAGTGGGACAGGGATGGGTCACCTCCACCAGCCAGGCTCGAGGGAAGGGGATCTTGGAGCAGAGGGGTCTGAGTGACTGTGTGGAAGCAGCCCACTGTGTGGAATTCCCTTGTACCTGACCTCTGCCAGACATCTTCTACAGACATCGTGTACTTTCCTGTTCCTGCTTGTAGCTGCTGGAAGGCACACAGCTTCAAAACTTC
Source organism: Vireo altiloquus (assembly GCA_013396875.1). Classification (NCBI taxonomy): domain Eukaryota; kingdom Metazoa; phylum Chordata; class Aves; order Passeriformes; family Vireonidae; genus Vireo; species Vireo altiloquus. Next base: position 347,475 of record VZRF01011526.1, on the reverse strand, counting down.
AGCTCTCCTCAACATTCTGGGGAGAGCCCTGTCCTCAGAGCTGGCAGGACGTAACAGGCAGCTCTGAAGAAAGGAATATGGAGGGAGCTGTGCTTGCCTAGCCCACCAGCAGCACCTTGACAGAAACAGAGGTTCACACAGTCCTACAAAGGCACCCAGGCAGGCAGAACCACCTACCCAAGACTGAAGAAATGACTCATCTGGTCAATGAGCTCTGGGTGGGTCTAGTCACTAGTGCAATTCTGATGAGTGTACAAATCCTGTGCTCTGCCAGAAAGGTGCAGGGAGCACAAACATATAGAAATAAAAGCATGAGGAGCTCCCAGTTTGGAATTTCCATCCACCTAACCCTGATGCTGGCTCAACAGCAGCTTTTCTGGGCCTGATTTCCTGCTGGTTTTCACCTGGCTACTGCTCTCTCCAGGTGTAAGAGCAGAAGCAGACCCCAGTGGTTTTTTTCCAGGAACACAAAAATTTCATGTATTAACATGGAAACAGAATTACTACCAAGCAGCTCTCACAAACTTGGGAATGGTGCCCAGGAGGCTGAGATCTTGGAAAGACCTTAAACTTTCTTGGGGTACTTAACGTTATTTATTTTCCAGCAGGAGAGCTGGAAAAAATGCCAAACAAACAAAGAGTTCCAACAACCTGACACCAATCTGGGAGCTGCTGAGCTACTGCAACTCCCTAAGTGATGGGAGGCACAGACAGTGGATTGTATACTTTGTCAGGAAGACCTCAGGAGCAGAAAGGCAACTCTGTTTGCAGGCAAGACAAGGAATTGCACAGCAAGCAGCTCTGGAAGCACTGCACATTTTAACCCCTTGCTGAACATTTACCAAGCAGGAAAGTGTGACTTTTAAGAGACATGAAGGAAACAGTGATGCAAAGCTAATCTACTACATCAGTGTGGGGTCAGTTTTAAAGCATTTGCATTCCTAGATGGGCTCTTCCCTTGTCCAAGCATAAGGTTATTCTGTGCTGTTACACATCTCAACACATTTGGTTTTGGTAACTTGGTATGATGCTTAACAGAAGGTATTTAATTGTCTTAAACTGTTAATTACAGATATACCAGCAACCTTGCCCTCCTGAAGAGCTCACCTAAGCAGCTTCAAGCTCTTTGCTAAATAATCAACCCCTGATTTACACCTGCAGTGACATTTTTCACTGTTTTACACACAGCTTGCCTGGTTCAGACTGACAGAAGTGTATCAAAGAGTCACAGACAACCTCCTGACCCCCCTTCTCCAGTCCCTCTCATGCTCTAGCTCTCTTCTGTGTCCCCTTCCCTTGGGTTTCTCTCACAGATTACATCTTCTTCACAGAGAAAAGTTCTCTAAACCACAACAAGAAACCTCCAGGACCCTGGCACTAGTTTGGTAGAGTGCTAGAGAATAGTTCTATTGAGCCCAGGACAGCAGTCAAATTCCAGGAACAGAGAGGCAAAGTAGATGTGCACTCTGAAGAAGACATCCTATCTCAACAATGCTGAGGAACATCACCAGTTCCCAGCCTCAGTTTCCCTTGTGAGCTGCACTGGCCGACTGCTTCCCCACGGCTGGCTGGGCTCTCTCCTTCATAAACCCATCTGCTTCAGGGTAAGCTGTATACCAAGGGATGGTTAGGGTAGAAATTGTGAAGAGAGACCAGGTTTCAGTTGCAATTTGAGAGGTTGGAGATGACATCCTGGAGTCAAGGAGGAAACGAGTGGTGGTAAAGAGAGTGGGGGAGGCTGCTGCCTGTGCTGTTTGTGGAGCAATGTGCTGAGAGATAGACTGCCACCTGGACAGACAGAAAGGCTAAAGGGAAGTGACTTTCACTTCTGCAGTGCAGCTTCTGGCTGCTCCCCATTACACCGTGGCCATGGCCCTTCCCACCATATTCTTTCCAGTTACAGGACAAAGGACCTACCTGATGACAGAAGACTCCCACTGCTTCCGCTGATAATTTTGCCTTTACTCCCCATGTTGGCCAGCTTTGAGGTCTTGAGGGTTCCAGTTTCGGTCAGGTCAATCGCAATCTCACTCAGGCTTCTTGCAGCATGAATCTTGGACTGGAGGTGGACACAGGAGTTAGTAACGATCTAACGCCTCTTGAAAGCTCACAGAAGATAAAAGACCTTTTGCTGTGGCAGGAAACAGGCCTCCACAGCAAACTTGGATTATTTTACAAGAATAGAAGCAATCTGGCACAGTATTCACTGCTGTACTTTTTACATTCTTAAGTGGGTACAATTCTGGCATTGCTTCCTGTTGTTTGGGTTTTTCTCTGCTTTGCCATGCACATTTTTCTCTCTTAAACAAAGGATGTATGGAGTCACTGTTTTACCACATACAATAAGAAACCTTCAGAAGTGCCATCATAATAACTTGCTGAAAAGCTCAAAGGCTAAACACCATCTCTAGCATGTAAAGGAAGCCAGAAGGAGCCTTCATAAATCATCAGTAAGCTTTGGAACAAGACACAGTGAGGACATGGCTTAAATGGGCTGTCCTGAGAAGCTGGAAGAAAATACTGACAGGAAAACACACTCAGGTTATTGTCCGGACTAACAAACTGTGTGCAGTGCTCCTAGTGTGAGGGATCTCTTCAAAGCATTAACATTACTCCTGTAAGAAACAACAGCCAGCACAGCTCAGTAACTGGCCACACTAGGGCATGGCCATTGCTCAGCACATGTCAACAAGATTATTGCAATTTGTAATTACAAGAAAGTAAATAATGCATAGTATGTAAACAAAGAGGAGAGG